>JAPKLW010001826.1:24462-55421 GCA_026898455.1 Plectranthus barbatus | reverse complement strand
CCCCCCCACCACGATGACCGGCGGGAGTGGTGGGCCCGCTGGTGGCAGCCTTGATTCGGAATGGAAACCCTGTTGTCCCTCCTCTGCTGCTCAAACTGGGGGTGAACTTTATATGGAATCGGAGTCTCTGTCCCTGTCCGACATCAACCAACCATTCTTCCCCTTTGATCCTTCGACAGAATCGTGGGCAGCTGTGGCGGTTGATACTGCTGCAATCGAACTTGAATTTGAGGTAATCTTAGATCGATGATGAGTTTTTTCTGAGATCTTGATATGTGATTAAGTAGGTTTTGTGTTTATTGGATGAATTGCTGAAATTGAGCGATGATGATTGTCTATAATCAGATGATGCTTTTTCCATGGTTTAGTAGTTGCTGTCTGTAATTGATGAACAAACACTGTACAGAATCTGTAATTGAGCGATGATGAACATGCATACAAAAACTGAGCTTGATGAACTATAATTGAGCGATGATGAACATGCATACAAAAACTGAGCTTGATGAACACATCTCCTGAACCTGGTGCATTTAAAACACTAAAACAAAATAAAAAAAAGTGATGTGCCATCTATTTAAGCTTCTAAGGCTATTTAAGCTTCTAAGGCAAAATCTAAGCCTAATGCTTGCATGATTTCTGTGAGCCCTTCAATGCTGCCCTGTTGTCTGAGATAATCTATGCACTCTGTGATTAGCACTCCTGAAACATCCAAGGTCCTAGGTAGTGCATCTGATCTTATTAAAGCATGCTTTCCCATATGTGGAATTTTGTAGCTGTTTTGGCCTTTTACCTTCATGATCTCCAAAAAGCAGCCTTGTAGACTTAAGAACACATTGTTGAGTGTTGTGGGTGATAACTCCTCGAATGAATCTGTGACTGCTTTGACAAGTTCATCTATGGTGTTGCATGTTGTTTCTACTTGGATCGATTGTATTGCTCTAAACCATCCCAAATCATTAACGTTGCAGTCCGGAGAATTCGGAGGTTGTTGTACTAATCTTATGTTGAAGCCATCTGAACTTGCTGCATCCCTGAAATCTTTGTCATTATTTTGAATATGTGGTCTTGCATTATCCTGTTGTATCAAAATATCCTTGCTTGCTCCATGTGGCCACTTTGACTTGATTGCTGGGATGATCTATGATGACAAATTACTGAGATCATTAATTATAAATAAAGCAAGATGATGATTTAATTGCTGAAAATAAATAAGGCATACACTACACTTTAGGGTTTCCTGAAGATTTAATTGCTGAAATGAGATCATACCTTAGTAATTATGCATTCTTTTATGACTTCTTTTGTGATTGAATCAATTGCTTTAGTCTCTAGGGTGCCTGCTGCTCGGTTTTTACTGCTTCTCTTTGCCGGCACTTGTTTAGTGAATGGAAAAATGCCAATTTTTCCATCGAATAGAACTTCTCCATCATCTGTGAAAATAGGCCTGCTTACGGCACACATGAACATCACTTTTCCAATGAATTTCTTGTTCTTACATGTTCTGTTTGGCTCTTCTTCTTCCGGTGATAGGTAAAATCTGTGTGCACCTCTTGTTAAATAAAACCACTTCTCATCAATGTGCACGGTATCATGCATACTCCTAAACTTGAATTTATTTTCAATCATATCTAACTCAATGGATTGAAGGCAAAATTTCAGCCTTAACAACTTGTTCGCTGCAGTTAAATCAGGTTTGATCGCAGATGTATGTGACCGAATCTTCCCTGCTTGCACCCACCTACCCACGGTAGACTTACTTATTCCCAGCCCGCTTGCTAATCTTCTTATTGTTCCCCTCTTTGAACATTCTAGACTAGTCAGTTTTTCTAAATCAAGTTCAACTTTTTTTGTTCTATTTATGACATACCTGCATTTACCAATATTCATTGGTTCATCCCTACTCATTTGTTCTTTGGCAGCTTTCCACAATCGTTGAACACTGCGGATGTTCACTTCGAATCTCCTTGCAGCTTCCAAAATCTTGCCTCGAGGTGGTTTGCCATCAACACAAGATTGAAAGATGAACTGGACAATGTGATTTCTTTGTTGTTGGCTTAAATCTGATTTGATTCCCATCTTCTTCTTTCTTTCTTTTTTTTTTTTGGTTGGAGTTTTTGAATTTGTGTAATGATTTGGAGTAGTGTAAATTATGCTGGGATTAGTGTAATTGAAAGTGTAATTGGCGGCAGTTTTTATTGTGCATAAATTCATTTTGGTGGGAAATGAAGTGGACTTTTGTAAATGAAGTGGATGTTTGTAATTGAATTTTTTTTGCAGCAATTGAATCGATAGGTATTTTTGTAACAATAGAAATTCATTTAATTTGTATAATTTGTAGATTCTGAATAAATCAATAACATTAGTGGGTCCTACAAAAGTTAAAAAATAAAATTTGTGGGTCCTACAAAAGTTAATTATCTATTTCTACTTTATTACCCATCATAATTAACTACTAAACACAACCTCCTTAATTCCCGTGCCAAAAAGAAAGGCGACAATTGGCACGGGACGGAGGGAGTATTTTTCTAATTATGAACTAAAAATCATACGATACAAAAAAATGAACCTCGCTTCTCATACCTGGATGGTACAGGGGAGCATCAAGAACAAATTATACATTTGACTTGGTTATTGTTGGACCAAGTCTACTCATTTTGTGTATATATTTTTCATTGTAACAATTATTACATAAGATTATAGGTTTTTTTTGTTTGTGTGTTTTTTATTTAATATAGTTATATCATATGTGGTTTTATGACTTTTGCACTTAAGTTATTTTAAATACAATTACATTTTTGCTAAGCGTAGAAGCACGCTGAAATTTTATAGCTTTATAATAATTATCAGCTAAAAATCACACAATACATATATGAATTAAAATCGCTATTCTTTCTTCGATGGATGATACAGGGGAGCATCAACAATAAATTATACATTTGACTCGGTTATTGATGGATCATGTCTACTCATTTTTTTTTTTTGTATATTTTAATCATTGTAACAATTATTACATAAGATTTTAGTTTTTATTTTTTGTGTGTGTGTTTTATTTAATACAATTATATCATGTGTGGCTGTATAACTTTTACAATTGGATAATTCTAAATGCAATCATATTTTTACTAAACCTAGAAGAAACTGAAGTTTTATATCTTTCTAATTATCAGGTGAAAACCACACGATACATAGAAATGAAGCTCGCTACTCTTACTTGGATGGATGATGCAGGGAAGCGTCAAAAAACAAATTATACATTTGACTTGGTTATTGTTGACCAAGTCTACTCATTTTGTGTATATTTTAATCATTGTAACAATTATTACATAAGACTTTAGGTTTTTTTTTTGTGTGTATTTTATTTAATATAGTTTTAGCATGTGTGGTATTACTTGGCTAATTCTAAATACATTTTTGTTAAAAAACAAAATTTGAAATTATAATATATTATTGCAATTTTACCCCTTTATCATAAATTTTGAATTTTAATCAAAAATAATAAAAATCAAATTTAATTATATGCTCTATCTTTTATCTATGAGAAATAAATATCAAAACCTCTAAAAACGACTATGGATAAATTGCCTTGAATTCTAATAGAACTGGATTTTAATATACATAGAATATGTAAAAAGTGATGTATCAGAACAAAAATGATTCACGTTGACATGGTTAAAGCCGCAAGCCTTGTCTGCACTCGATTTGTAAATTTTAATCAAACAAACTCTCAATAAGATTTCAAAACAGCATGATGCATGATCGTTATTTGCCCTTATTATTAATGCACGAGTGAACTTAATTACCAGTCTTGAAGAGTGCCATAATAAGGTTAAAATGATGGTCCAGTTTGAAATGAAATTGTTAGCATTTATGCAACGGAAAAACTTTGTTGTTTTTCATGTTTGAGGTATATGTACTAGTATAGTACCATAGATGCCTGTTAACATGTTTCTCTTCTTTAACCATTGTTAAATTCTTGATTCCATTCCCATTTTATCACAAGCACCCGTTGGCATTTTAATTTTCATAGATTAGGGTTTTAATATTTTTAGAAGATAACTCTAAATCATTTATCCATAGTTTTTTGGGAGGTTGATAAATTATTATTTTGAGTGAATTTTAAGTTGGAGGTTAGTAAAATTTTAGTACAACAAGATGACTTCGAATCCAACTAAAAGATATTTATTTTTATTTTTTAAGAATTTAAGAGGATATTACTAAGATTATGTTTTAATATTTAATTATATTTTACTCATTCATTTAACCGAACCCAACCAAAACATTTTTATAAAGTATATCAACAACCACCCAACCACACAATTATATATAATTATTTTATTTAGTTACTTGTAATTGAATTAATAAAAAAGTGAAATACATGATGGCATTTATTTAATTAAAAAAATTATTAACTAAATTAAAATGAACAATTAAATATAACTAATATTATTATTGGTATTAAATTATTATAAAAATATTAAAAATAGTATATATATATATATATATATATATATATATATATATATATATATATAGAGGAGGGATCATGTAAAAAAAATCCCTCTGTAAGAAAAAAGAATAAATCATGTCCATCAGATCTAAAAAAATCAATGACTGATATGCAAACAAGCAATGACTAAAACACAATCAAGCAACAAAATAATCAAGCAACAACTTAAATACAATCAAGCAACATTGTAATCAAGCAACGACCTGAACACAATCAAGCAACGTCATAAACACAATCAAGCATCTTTCTCACTTTCTCACGTTAAGAATTTTCTCACTGGATCCGCTCCATACGGTTCCGAACCGGAACCGTAACCGGCTACAGACGGGCCGGTTCAGGTTCAAGTTTTGCCCGAACCGGAACCGGCGGTTCCGGTTCCGAACCGTTGAAATTTTTTTAAAAATTCGAAAATCGACGAATCAGAGAGCGCCACGTGTCACTGAAAAAATAAAAAAATAATTAAAAAAAAATTTTCGAACCGTCGGTTCTGAACCGGAACCGGAACCGGAACCGCCGGTTCGGAACCGGAACCTTAACCTCCTCTAGCCGGGCCGGTTCCGGTTCCATTTATCCAGGAACCGGAACCGGCGGTTCCGAACCGGAACCGGCCCGGGGCCATCACTAGCTGAGAATGAATCCTGTTCGTCGATTTGATGAGATGGACGCGCGAGATTCATTCTTATTTCTCATAGTAACTCTTATTCTCACCTGATCACTACCCTATATATATATGAGTGATCATATGAGAACTCCCCTTACCATGTGAAATAAGAACTAATCTCGGCCATCCAATTAGTGATCCAACGCTCAAGATTAAATAAATCTCGTCTGCATCATAGTGTAGTAAAACATGCATTAAAGGGTAATTTTGTAATATTTTTTCTCTCCCCTCTAAAATCATCCTAAATCTTTAAATGATCATATCTCCTTCAATTTAGATTATCTTTTAATGTATCATATATCAAATTAAAGATAATTTAATTATCTTTCAAACGAAATCCCTATTGCATATGTTTCGATTTAAAAATCATCGTAAAAAATGAAAATAGTGATTTTATGCATAATTCTCGTAACATTACACGAATTCTTATATAATGAATGAAGTTGCACAATATAATGCATGGAGTTATATTATATAATGCAGAATATGATAGATAAAATGCAATAACTTTTTTCATGAAGATAAAAAAAAAAACTAAAATTCATTATCTTTGCATACTGTAGATAATATCATAGTTGTTATAAAAGTTTATCATATATTACTTGTTTTTAATTATGTATTTTTTTGTTATATTATATAAATGTATATTATTAAACTATATAATGCATGTTTGTTAGGTATATAATGAATGTTTGCTAGGTATATAATGCATGTCGAGGTCAGTATAATGCATGAAATTATATAATGAATACAGTTGAACAATATAATGCATAAAATTATAATATATAATGCAGAATATAATAGATAAAATGCAACATGTTTATTTCAGCGAAATCATCATTCATCATTATATTTGCACTTGTTATGTATTATATAGCAATAACATATGAATTATAATGAAAGTAATATAATTTTTCTTTAAAATAAAGTAATACCATATACTCCCTCCGTCCCGAGTTATTAGTCTCATATTCCTTTTTCGTCCGTCCCAACTTATTAGTCCCATTTCCTAAAATGGAAAAAAATCTCCTCACACCAATAAAATATTAATTCCACTACACTCACAAACATTGGTAACTGTGCCAAAAGCAAATGAGACTAATAACTCGGGACGGAGGGAGTATAATATACATAATTCTCGTAACAGTACTCAAACTCTTATATAATGAATGTAATAGCACAATATAATGCATGAAGTTTCAATATATAATGATGAATATGATAGATAAAATGTAACATATTTATTTTAGCGAAATCATCATTTATTATTATATTTGCACTTGTTATGTATTATATAGTAATAACATATATATTATAATGAAAGTAATATAATTTTTCTCTAAAACAAAAATAATATCATATATAATGGAAGAAGTAAACCATATAATGATAGTAATATTGTTCTAAAATAAGAGTAATACCATATTATAATGTAGGAAGATGTTTGTTAGGTATTTAATGAATTTTTGGTATATAATGCATGTTTCCTACTCATATAATGCATGTTTGTTAGATATATAATGCATGTCGAGATAGAATATGCAAACAAAATCTTAAATAAGTACAAAATAACAAAAATACCCTATAATGCAGGTTTTTTTAGATATAATGACCGAGAATTTTAGTAAAATCCTGAGCATTTATTCATCAAAATCAATGGCGAGGATTGGTTCTTATTTCTTATGGTAAGAGTGGTTCTCACTGGATCGCATCCCTATATATATATATATATATAGGAGGGATCATGTAAAAAAAAATCCCCATGTAAGAAAAAAGAATGAATCATATCCATCAGATCTAAAAAAATCAATGGCTGATATGCGAACAAGCAATGATTAAATCACAATCAAGCAACAAAATAATCAAGCAACAACTTAAATACAATCAAGCAACATTGTAATCAAGCAACAACCTGAACACAATCAAGCAACGTCATAAACACAATCAAGCATTTTTCTCACTTTCTCACGTTAATAATTTTCTCGCTGGACCCGCTCCCTATATATATATATATATATAGAGGTGGGATCATATGATAATAAATAAGTATATTAAAAATAAGAATGAATTTCATCCATTAGATCTAATTAAATCAATGGTTGATATTTAATCAAGCAACAATTAAAATGCAATCAAGCAATAAATGATCAAGCAACATATGAAATACAATCAAGCAACATTGTAATCAAGCAACAACTAAACAACAATCAAGCAACATTGTAAAGGTAATCAAGCGGCTTTATCGGGGAGAACTTTTATCACCAGATCCAATCCCTATATATATATATATATATATATATATATATATATATATATAGAGGTTAGATCATATGAGAATAGATGTTAATGTAAGAAATGAGAATAAATCTCAGTCTTTGATTTCACAAGATCTGCGGTCATGCTTTAATAATTTACGTCTTCATTTTATCATCCGCGAACTTCATTATTACATATTTAAGGGTATCATTGTCATTTAGCCTGATGGTATCTCCTTCAAATTATTTCCATTTTTATTTTATCCTCCGCGAACTTCATTATTACATATTTGGATCTGTAATTCCTTTTCTTTTTGATTTTTCATAAGATTTCGATTGCCTTGTTGAGTCATCCAATACTCTAAAATTAAATTACATTTTATTATTATTTAATTAAATTTTCTAATTTAAGATAAAATAAACTTAACATATTCTTCTGAAAAATTAATTTTAATTTAATTTAATTTATTTTTTTCCATTTAACTAAGCGTAGAAGAGATAAAATGAAGAGAATTATTTCAAAAATTTTGATTTTTTTTCTTTTAATGATGTATATAGGAGATAAAATCAAGAGAACTGAAATACTTTTTTCGAAAAATTGATTTTATTTTTATTTAATTTAATTTTTTCCGTTTAATGAAGTATAGAGGAGATAAAATGAAGATAACTGTTTCTAAAAATTTGAGTTTTTTCATTTAATGATGCATATAGGAGATAAAATGAAGAGAATTGAAATCATTTTTTCCGAAAAATTGATTTTATTTTTATTTAATTTATTTTATAATGAACAACAATTGAGATAAAATGAAGAATGACTAAGATATAATGAAGAACTGCTAAGATAAAATGCATGTCACGTGTAACATCAAAATTCGAATCAAATTTATTTTATAATGATTCGCAATTGAGATAAAATGAAGTATAACTGAGATAAAATGAAGTATATAATACATAAAATGAACAAAACACAAGTTTTGCGCCCTGTACGTTCGTAATGACTATGTTGCCCTTTAATGAAGTAAAATGAGGATATTATGCCGCATTTTTTGTTAAAGCTCTTATGTAATCTGGATCGTTGATGTTGTCACCTCATTTCTCATGATAAGGGCTATTCTCACCAGATCAGCCCCCTATATATATATATATATATATATCAAAATTAGACTCTATTAATAGAGAATAAAAAAATTATAAGTTTTGATATATTTATTATTTATTTTTTTATTATTACATAAAAGATAGATCAATTTTATTATTATATCTATAAAATATTAATAGACCTAAAAAATAACGACAAGTGTTACAGTACTATTAGTTAATTAATAAAAAATCAAAAACAATTTTAGTAGGGTTCACATACAATTTGGTTGATTGAGATTGGTGGTCGACCTCTCATTATATTTTTGCATCATTTTATATTTATTTTAATTTGGATTTTGCTGATTTTGCAGGTTGAGTTAGGAGTAAATGATTGCTGATATTTCTAGTCTAAATAAAAATATTTTAAAAAGAAAAAAAAAAGTTTTAAAATTACTACAAACAAAACTTTAAGATAATTGCGGAGCCGAACAACGTGACTTAAACTTCTGTCTCCTTATTAAATTGTTTTAGTTGATCGCCATTCCTCACTCGTCAGACTTTTCTCAGAATAAGAAAGTGATTCTCTCAATTAGCTCAGAGTGCTTCCACTACTGTAGTAAATCTCGAGTTGCTTTTAAGCTGCAGTCTTCTCATCATCATCATCATCATCATCAAGTGGTGGATAGTTGACGGCAAGCATTAGACTTGAGTCTGTTTGTTTGTTATCATGGAATTCATGTTTAAATGTTTGTTGTTTGTCCTAGCGATGCCCATGTTTTGTTATGGATCGGACACCCTATTACCCGGCCAGTCTCTCTTCACAAATCAGACATTAGTGTCAAAGGGGGGCAAATTTGAGCTGGGATTCTTTAACCCAGGTAATTCCACCAACTATTACTTGGGTATATGGTACAAAAACATTCCCGTTCGAACAGTTGTTTGGGTGTTTAATAGGGATAATCCTATCCCTCGTTCTAGCTATAACTACTCGCGAGTAGGAATATTATCCAATGGCAGTTTTTATGTTTATATGTATCCTGGAGTGGAGGAAATTATGGAGCTGGCTTATAATTCAGAAGTTAGTGAGGCAGTTATTCTCGACACTGGAAACTTGTTGTTGAGAGATGGTTTTGGTGACATTCTTTGGGAGAGTTTTGACCGCCTGACAGACACATGGCTGCCAGGTATGAAGCATTATGTTGGTACTAGAAAACTCTATTCTTGGAAGAATCCGAATGACCCTGCTTTGGGGAAATACTTTCTACAATTATACAGCGGAGAATCATACTTGGCATTCAATCAATATGGAATACTGTGGAGCCAGGGAGTGACTTTTGCTGCACTCTTTCATTGCTCAAATTTCAATGTTTCTTTCAATTTTACTAACTCCTCCTCAAATGAATATCTAATATATAATGTTAACAAGGAATCTCAACTGTTGAGGATTGTAATAGACTATCTAGGTTGAATGGTACACTATGGGTGGTCAGAGGCAGAGCAGGCTTGGTCTGAACTCTGTTGTAATGCATGTCAAACGTGTGGGCCTAATACGATATGTGGTGGCAGTTGTACACCAGCATGCAGATGCTTGGATGGGTTTGTACCACGATTGAAACAAGATTGGAGTTCATCTGACTTTTCTAATGGCTGTGTGAGAAACACACCTCTAGAATGTGGCCATGACAAAGCCCAATATACAAAAGTAACCACAATCACATTGCCTAGAAACCCTCAATCTCGGAATGTTCCAAATTCTGATGCCTGCAATCTAGCGTGCTCTGAAAATTGTTCTTGCACAGCTTATACCTATGATAATGGAGGCCAATGCTCTTTGTTTATGGGAAATCTATCGGTTTTGGTAAGCCAACCAAATAATATTGAGGGAGGGGATCTTTATGTCAAAAAAGAACCAGCTCATACTGGTAAACGAGTGCTTCTTGTGGCTATAATCGTGTCCATTATTGCTGCGCTAATCATATCATGTCTTTTCTTTTGTTATATATGGAGGAAGAACAAAAAGAAAGGTAACAAGTTTCTTCTTACAGTTCAGAAAAATCACTATTTTAGATGCACTTGAAAACTATCTGTAGTGATATTTTGTTGCGTTCTCTACCTTCAGAGTATGGGGTAACTCATCAGAATCTATTACAATTCAATTTCAATTCAAGTCTGGGAAATAGGGATGAAGAAGAGAAAAATAGCTGGTATGAGTTGCCGATCTTCAGTTTTTCCAGTATTGCAGCATCAACAAACAACTTTTCAATCACAAACAAGCTAGGAGAGGGTGGTTTTGGACCTGTTTACAAGGTAGTTCTAGAAATGCATAACACGTTACTTTTCTTATTTATATTTCTGGTTCATTCTTGGTTGCACAATGCGCTGTTATTTCAGGGAGAACTAAATAACGGACAGTTTGTGGCTGTGAAAAGGCTTTCTAGGCAGTCCGGGCAGGGAATAGATGAGTTTAAAAATGAGACAGACCTGATTGCTAAACTGCAGCACAGAAATCTTGTTGGAATCTTAGGATGCTGTGTTGAAAACGATGAGATGATTCTAGTCTACGAATACATGTCCAACAAGAGTTTGGATTTTTTCCTCTTTGGTATGCGCCTTATTATAAAAGTTGTGATCTTTACTCATCCGCCACTCAAAACCAGATTTTGCATAGCTAATTCATCTCATATAATATTATTTTTTTATGATTTGGATGCAGAGCCTGGTACAAAAACAGAGCTGCTGGACTGGAAGAGACGCATTCATATAATTTCAGGGATTGCTCAGGGACTTCTATATCTCCACCACTATTCCCGGATAAGAATAGTCCACAGAGATTTGAAAGCAAGCAATATCCTACTGGATGCTGAGATGAACCCCAAAATCTCTGACTTTGGCATGGCTAGAATCTTTGGTGGAAATGCCTTGCAAGCTAATACTAAACGGATTGTCGGAACTTAGTAAGTAAAAAAATTCAATATCTCAAGATTTTTGCCGCTTGTTATTGTACAGCATAAATGAGAAATTCCTAAATTTTCAAATTCAGTGGTTATATGTCACCAGAATATGCCATGGAAGGAGTTTTCTCTGTAAAATCTGATGTGTTTGCTTTCGGAGTGTTGATGCTGGAGATTATCAGTGGAAAGAAGAACACCGGTTTTTATGGTCCTGACTATCTTAGTCTTCTTAGATATGTAAGTTATAATCTCAATCAGCTACTTCAACAAAATTTCAATGTGAATTAATCAAAAAATGCTTAATACTATATATGAACATTGTTGGAATGCATTAACTTGTTGCTGGTGTCAGGCCTGGAATTTCTGGAAACATGATTCAGCCCATGAACTCATCGATCCCACGTTGGAAATCCCCGATTCATCCTCATTGGTCCCATTGAGATTCATTCAGATAGGTCTATTGTGCGTCGAAGAAAATCCAGCAGACAGGCCACTGATCTCTGAAGTGGTTAGCATGCTGAATAACGAAAAAAGAGCCATAGCATCACCCCACAATCCTGGTTTCACTGTTGGAAGAAGTGTAGCTAAAGCAACCCCAACACAACCCAAAGTCGAGATTTGCTCTGTAAATGAGTTGACTGTGTCAAATGTGGAGGCGCGTTGACGCTTAACGAAGCCCACAAACCTTCAATTCTTTTCCCGTGTGAAACAAAGACTAATCTCCTCTTTCATTTTTCTCCAAAATTTAAAGTGATTGGAAGCACAATGTCATTATCAGGAATTTACCTGATTTTGTTTGTATTGTGTAAACTTGACTTTCATTTTTCACAAAGTTTGACATTCATTCAATCACAGATTTACCACTTTAATTTACATTCAGTTTTATCATGAGAAATTACATTTTAAGAATCTCTAATAATTTAAGAAAACAACATCCACAACAGAATCAATTGAAGTTTGAATTCTCTATTTTCAAAACAGACATTGAATAGAAGATTGAAAATTAAATACTATAAGACTTTATTTGGGATAAAATTTTGAAAACCACTTAAAATTGAATTAAATAGTAAATCTGCTTGAAGACCTAGTTTTGAAAATTTGTTCCCCACAAAAATAAATAAAAATCACAATTCACAACTATAAAGAAAAGTCATCAAAAGGGTGCTTCATATACGAGAATTATTTAAGTGCGCTTTCTTAATTCTTGGTGACTTTTCCATTGATAGGATAAACTAGCAAGAGATTATTAGAGTGCAGGAAAATGAGCTTATTCAATCATGAGATTTTTTTTTGTCCTGAAGGTCAGATTTTGAGAGTCATGAACGTTGAAAAGTAAATGTGTCACATCAACAAAAAAAGATTTACATCGAAAAGTTGAAGATGAGATGCATGCGTCTATGTAGTTTATTCAAAGAATTGTGTGGCATCAACTCAATTGAAAGGTTCTTTCGTCTCATTTTCCTCTATTCAACTATCACAATAACAAATGCTTCGGCCACACCTTCATTTCTTTTGAATTTTCTGTTTAGGACCAAATCATGCATGTATCTATCAAAGAGAAGTATATGATTGATATTGAAACTAATCTGGATCCTGGCAAAAAACAAGAATACTAATTAATGGGATTCAGCCATGCACAGTAAGAAACTCCCACACTATCTGCTTCAAATTTTTTTGTTCATATGTTCTTGTTTCTTCATATTTTCTGCAGCCATCGACACCATAGGGGTTAATGAATCTCTTCACGACTCCGAAGCTTTGATTTCCAACGGGAATAAATTCAAGCTGAGTTTTTTCAGCCCTCCAAACAGCAGCAAGCGTTATGTGGGCATCATGTACAATCTCCCGGTGATGACTGTTGTATGGGTTGCTAATAGAGATAAGCCTCTCAATGATTCCGCCGGGACACTTGAATTATCATCAGACGGCAATCTTGTGATCCTGAATGGTCGAAAGGAAATCGTGTGGTCAACCAAACTTTCAACTTCTGCTGTGAATCACAGTGCCGTGCTATTGGATACAGGAAATCTGGTTCTGCTAGATAACTCCAATAATACTTATGTTTGGGAGAGCTTCCAACATGCTACTGATTCTTTTATCGCGAACCTGAAAATCTTTACAGATTTGAATAGGAATGAGAAGAATACACTGACATCATGGAGAAGTCCTGATGATCCGGCACCTGGAAGATTCACCATGACCATTGAGCCTGACGTCCCACAGGGATTTGTTTGGAAGGATGGTCACCCTTATTATCGAACTGGGCCGTGGAATGGTCAGAGATATACGGGGCAGCCTACCATGAGAACGGACTACAATGATGGAACTTATGTTGGCAGTGATTCTCCAGGAACTGCATATGAAATGTATACACTTCCAGATTCATCTCCTTTGCTGTATTATTTCTTGAATTCTTCAGGGAGTATAGAGAAGAAGGTGTGGTCTGATGAGAAGAAAGCTTGGGATGTAACGTGGTCATCCACAAGTAATGAGTGTGATATCTACGGAAAGTGTGGACCTTTTGGAAACTGCAATGCTCCTGATAGGCCTATATGCACATGTTTTACAGGATATGCGCCAAAACACCAAGCCGAGTGGGAGGCAGGGAATTGGACTAGCGGGTGCACCAGAAAATCTCTCTTCCAATGTGAACAGAACACTTCCTTGAGTAAGCAAGATGAGTTTCTGGTGGTTGAGGGAGTAAAGTTGCCCGATCATTTCGAGTTGTTGCCTTCATTGGTACAAGACTGCAGGGGTGCATGCTTGAAAAATTGTTTTTGTATAGCTTATGCTGATCCTTCTGGAATTGGATGCATGCACTGGACTCGAAGTTTAATTGATACACAGAAGTTTAGTGATGGAGGTGAAGACATGTACATTCGATTGGCATTTTCAGAACTCTGTAAGGCATCCCTTTCTCTTCCATGAGCATACTTTTTATATGAATGAAGCTCTGCAAATTCTTGTTTCTGTTCATTCATTAGTGTCTGGTGATATTCTGCAGATAAGAAGCAAGATCGAACAGCAATAATCGCAGCAACAGTGGTTTCAGGAGCTGTACTTATTGCTGTATGCGCTTACTTTTTGCCAAAGCTGTTGTTGAGTTACAGAGGTAACAAGTACACCCTACTTGACTCGCAATTTCCAATTTTTGCTATATTATACATTATCTTTAACATCGTTTCCTCCACTCTGCTTTTGTTCCAATTTTATGCAGCAAGGATGCCTAAAAATGGATTGATATATTCTGAAAAAAGAATGCTTAAACATGATAAGCATGGAGTTAAACTTGAGGAACTACCTTTGCTTAAATTTGAGATGCTCTTAGACGCGACGGGAAATTTTGATCCAGGCAATGAGCTTGGGCAGGGTGGTTTTGGTTCAGTGTACAAAGTATTTCCATCTTTTTTTTTTTTTTTGGTTTCATTTTGTTCAATTTTGTTGAGAGAAGTGATTTAATGGGCTATTTCTTAAGGGGAAACTACCAAACGGACAAGAAATTGCAGTAAAAAGGCTAGCAAGATCCTCTAACCAAGGGGTTGATGAGTTCATGAATGAGGTTGAGGTGATTTCCAGGCTTCAGCATCGCAATCTTGTCAGACTTCTTGGCTGCTGTGTAGAGTCTGATGAAAAACTTCTTGTCTATGAATATATGCCTAATGGAAGCTTGGATGCCTGTCTCTTTGGTAAGTTCATGATGTTTAAGTTTCACTCTGCTATGCAAATTGTAAGATCACATTGCAATTGTTGATCATGATTGTGTGTGGTTGTTTATTAGTGTTCGAACTTTTATGATACTTTCCACAACTCCTCACAGATTCACATAAGCAAGAGTTTCTTGACTGGTCAACGCGCAAAATAATTATCGAGGGGATCTGTAGAGGCCTGCTTTACCTTCACAGAGATTCTCGGTTGAAGATTATTCACAGAGATCTGAAAGCTAGTAACATCTTGTTGGATGAGGAGTTGAACCCTAAAATCTCCGACTTTGGTATGGCAAGAATCTTTGGTGGCAAGAATGATCAAGCCAATACAACAAGGGTTGTTGGAACATAGTGAGCTCAGATAGCATTATTCAAGTAAAACATTTTTAAAAACAGGATTTCTCTTTGCAATGCTGATATCTAATCCATGGTTGCAGTGGCTACATGGCCCCAGAATATGCGCTTCGTGGAATATTATCTGAAAAATCTGATGTCTATAGCTTTGGTGTTCTACTATTAGAAATTGTCAGTGGGAAGAAGAACTCCAGTTTCTATGATGAAGATCAGCAGCTCTTCCTAATAGCATATGTAAGTAGTTGTGTTCTTGATTGTAAATCATATTTGCTTGTTGCGTTCGTATCAAATTTAAATTTTTTGATCTTATTGATATCAACAGGCCTGGAAATTATGGAATGAAGGAAATATAAGAAGGTTGAAGGATGGAGGGATATATGATGTTGGAATGGAAGGTGATGTAGTGAGATATATAAATGTAGGACTGTTGTGTGTGCAAGAAATAGCAGCAGACAGGCCTAACATTTCAACAGTGCTGTCGATGCTTGGGTGTGAGATTGTAGAGCTTCCTCAGCCTAAGCAACCTGCATTTATTGGGATGCAGATGGCTCAAAACACAGAGTCCTCTAAAAAGAGGAAGTACTCTGTAAACGATGTCACTATTTCTATAGTTCAAGGAAGGTAGTCTTGGGAGAGAAATAATTATTAATGATAAAGAAAAGGTAGTTTGAAGAAGATATAGGATGATGTAAATATGATTAATTATTTATTTGAAATCTTTGTAGAGTAGTCAGTGCTTTGAGATATCTTTGTGTCAAGAAATGCTGGGTTGCTTACATCTAAAGGCTGTAGAAATGCAGTTGAAGCATCTAAAAAGTGAAGGATATGATGGATGATTACAAATGCATCCCACAAATTGGGTTTTATAATCCCTTCAATTCGACTTCTACTACTATTCAACATTGATAAATTCCACAATTTTCGTTTCTTGATTTATTCAATTGCATTTTTTTAGCATACAAAATGTATGTATTTTAAACAACGCATTTGATTTAGTGAATGGCTTGAAGAATGCCGGTCCATCATATTTCAGACTATTTGATCCGCTCAATTCGTGTTGAAGTTTTTTCAAACTAAAGATAATCTTACCCTTACCATATGTTGTGGGTACATTTGTGTTGAATCAGGAGCCCAAGAACAAATTATAATAAAAAAATAAATATGTGCGCAAATGGAAGACGTACATTATTTCTGGTAATAGTTGAACAGATACAAGAAACAAAATGGAGATTATCGATTTAAACAGAAATGAAGTAAATTCAGATTGGATCGAACTATATCAAGTTGTAAACTTGTAGCTTGCCTATTCTTTCCTTGTTATCTTCCCCTTTAAAAATGAGTCTTTCCTGAAATATGTATACTCATTTCAAACAACGCTCTCTTCTTTAATTCCGTGATCTTCGCCAAACTTTACTACCGAATTTTATGCCATTAATGATTTGCAATAGATCCGTTCTTCCATAATTAATTGCGCTTTTACTGCAGGCCAGCCGTTCGGACTTTTAT
The DNA here is from genome assembly GCA_026898455.1 of Plectranthus barbatus. Classification (NCBI taxonomy): domain Eukaryota; kingdom Viridiplantae; phylum Streptophyta; class Magnoliopsida; order Lamiales; family Lamiaceae; genus Plectranthus; species Plectranthus barbatus. The sequence continues at coordinate 38,403 of JAPKLW010001826.1, read as the reverse complement.
GGTTCGAATTCTAAACTTCGATCTCTCCTTCGACCTCTCCTGATGGGCCTCTAAACTCAGGAATCAGGCTCATATTTTCCGGATCAACCCTTATCGGGCTTTTTCCGTTTTGAATTTATTATCGACCTCAACAATAGCCCCCTCGACTTGTCAAGTTACTTCCAAAAGAAGCTTGGTAAGTCGAGTCCTGATTCGAGAATATTATCATTTCCAGACGTATGGCTCATCAGATCCTTTTTATAGGAATACGAATTCATGAGATATCTCATTCGGATATCTTTACGGCGCGAAGAATCAATTCCTCTGTGGGGATATCTTCTGATTCGTACTACTCCATAAAGTAGCGACGAAAGCCAGCGACGATGGCCCGAATCCATAGTACGCAGATTTCAGACAGTTCGGGGTCTGCCTTTAAGCCATCTGGTTTTGTAAATAAACTCGCGAAATATGAGCGTAGAGCTTGATTTTATTGTCGTAGTATAGTTAGTTCGAGATAAGCTCGAATCATTATCATTTCGAGACATTTCAAAACTTCACGCCAACCTACCATGGCATTTGCGTAATTTCCGCATAAATCAAGGGCTGATTGCCAGAAGTCGGATGGTCTCCCCTTTTTATAACGTTTTCTCGGGAATCACCATCCCCATCTTCTCTCATCGCCTTCTTCGTCTTCCCCCTCCGATCAGAGAATCCGCCTATTGAGATTCAGGTAACGCACTTTTTATCTTTTCATAATTAATTTTCTTACTCTTTAACTGCCATAGCCTCCTATTTCTTCTTCTTTCGCGCATTAAGACCGGGTTTATAGGCTTTTATTCTGATTTCTCCGATCGCTTATTCTTTTTCCGACTAGGTTTTAGCCCCATCTACCAATTCCGCTGCCGATTAGAAATACTATGGCCCATGATTATGATATTCACATTCCTACACCACCCTTCACCCCTTCCCCCGAAAGGGACCTCTCGATTACCCACGCCGTTCAACCGGATTGGGATCTAATCTTTCAAGAACCAGAAACTTCGCGTCGTCCAGGGAAGGAGAAGGTCCCCGATGAAACACCCGAGGAACCTCCATCATCATCTAATTCTGAAGACAACACTCCTATTGCCGAGACTTTCCGCCGTCTAGAGAGAACCTCAAATACCATCGAAACTAGCGGATCGGACTACCAGCTTTCCAGCAGAATTCCATCAACAGCCGCTCCAACTGAATCTTTGATCGTTGGCAAATGGACACTCTCAAAAGACTGGTCCACCCATAGGGTCCTCGGGGCCATTTCCTCGATCACTAAAGACGATATGCTCGCCTTGGCTGACTCCGTCCCATGCTTGGGAGCCACTTACATCCGTCTTAAACAAAACCGCCGATGCTTCGACCCCCCAGTTGGCTTCGCAGCCTTTTATACCGCGACCATGGAGAACGGAGTTGGTCTCCCGATCCATCCTTTCTTCAGTGAGGTCCTCACCTCATACAACATTTCCCCTTTTCAACTGGCTCCTAACAGCTGGTGTCACCTAGTCGGAGTGTTCCTAGTCTGGATGGACCTAGGATTAGGTCTCCCCACAGTTCGAGAATGGCATTATATGTATAGGATGAACTAATGCCGGGACAAACACTATTTTTACTTCACTAGATGGAAGACAGGACGAACGTCGTTAGTTCAAAAGCCCCGACGAACTCACCCAATTGGTGGAACACCTTTTTCTTCCTCAAACTTAATGCTTCGCATCCCAAGTTCATCAGTCATGGCGGGACTCCAATAAGTGGGTCTTCTTTTTATGAGTATACTTGTTAATTATTCATATACTAATACATCTCTTTCACAGTGCGAGAAAGAACAATCCTTACTCCTTCCGAGCAGGCGCAGATCGATTGCGCATACGACGTCAGCATCAGCGATCGGGAGTGGCCCAAGCTGCAACTTGGCTGATTCGTGACCGCTCACCATTATCTCGACCACAACTGCCACATCAACGACCTTCCTGAAAACATGAAGGGCCGAGGAGTTTCTGCTGAACAGGTCGCACAGGCCCTCCGGGAGAAGAAGAGGGTGGGTTCGAGAGGAACTCGAGCAAATACGTCGGGAAGAGAACCCCCCTAAGAGGCCTGCCACCTCATCGAGCCATCATCCCCCGACTCTGCCTCCCCCTCCAGTTAAGTTCGCTGACGTTCCCAAGGATACTCGCCATACTCCCCAGCCGGACTCCTCACACAAAGAGTCCGATCGTAAGAAGGAGAAGGAAGGAGGATCCTCAGACCGTCGCCACCGCTCTTCAGACAAAGACTCCGACCCTAAGGAGAACTTGGAGAGGTCTCTGACCAGATCGCAAACAGCCCCGGTAAACGCGAGGGTGGACTCATTCTTGGTCCATGCTCGCAAACTGCTGCTCAATCCTCCCCCCCCCAAGATCCTATGGCAGGGGCACTCTTCAACAGGCTTTCTCGCTTCGAACAGCGTCAGCTAGAGGTAATCTTTTCACTGCTTTCCTTCTCTATCCTCTTTATTTTCCTCTAAGTACCGGTTGCAGGACGCAATGGAGTTTGATAAGATCCACCGCGAGATCAAAGCCTTCGAAGACAAATGTGCCGAGGAGATTTTAAAACTCCGGGGTGAGGTCGAGACTCAGAAGAAGAAGGTTGCTGCTTTGGAGGAGAAACTGGATGAGACCGAAGGCAATGCCACTTCTTTTGCTGTGAAAGCAAACAACGCCGAGGTGGAGCTGAAAGCATGTCAGAGCGAACTGGAGAGCTCGAAGAAGAAGTACGACGCTGACATTGCTGTGCTCTCCAATGATATCCAAAAGAGAGGAAATCAGCTCAAAGCCATGCACGAGTAGCTCATTGCCAAAGAAGAAGAGCATAAGGCTGAACTGAAGTGCTGCCAGGATGAGATCGCGCGCCTCAAGTCTGGAGAGGGCCTCGACTTTGAGTGCATCATCCAGACTCCTTACTTCGCCGAGACATACGAGGTATCTACTTACCAAGCCTTCTCTTTCTACGTTTACGCTTTGCTTTTATTTAACTTTACCAGATACTTAATACTTCACATGCCGTACTTACAGACTCTCGCCGAACAGGTCGATTAGGAAATCAGAGGGAAGATATCTTCCCGATACCCCGATCTCGACCTGAGCATACTGGATGAGGTAGAACAGACTGAGCAGGAGACCCCGAAGCAGATTCAGAATCCTGATTCTGGCAGCCCCAAGCAACAGGAGACCGGAGAGGTGGGCGGCAACTCTCAACAGCAGACTAACACTAGCGAATGAATCATCTTTTTATTGAACAATATGCATCTTATATTCGAACAAATCTTACTTCATTTACTTTTTTACGCTTTTCCATGGATAATTATTTTTCTTGAATATCGATACGTTTTTCGTTGTTTCTTTATTCACATCATATTCCTGCGCAGAGAACCACGAGATTAGGAAGCATCGCCCCTCCGACGCTAAAGTTAGTATGGATAATAACAAAATAAAACATAGGAAATAAACAGGATAGAATATACTTATCTGGCCCATGATCGAACTCACTAATATCAATGCTGCCCCATTGATTTACTATACTTAGAAATAATACTTCTTTAGATGTCTCACGTTCCAGCTGTTAGCGATCTCCCGACCATCGTAATCTTCCAGATGATATGCACCTCGCCCGACCACCCGTGTCACTTTATACGGCCCTTCCCAGGTCAGCGCGAGCTTCCCCACACTCTTATCTTTAGTATTCTGAAACACTCTCCGCAACACCCAATCTCCCTCTCGAAAGGTCCGTAGCCTGAGCTTCCGATTATAAATCCTCTCAACTTGCGATCTCCTCTGGGCCATCATCACCAAGGCTCGATCCCTACGTTCATCTATCAACTCTAGATTTTTAAACAACTTATCACTATTGCGTATTTCATCACACAACTCAACTCGTAAATTCTTCGCTCTTGTTTCAACAGGTATAACCGCCTCTTCCCCATATGCTAACGCAAAGGGAGTACTCCCAGTTGCAACGCGTGGGGTGGTTCGATATGACCGGAGTACTCCTAGGAGTTCATCGACCCATCCGATTTTAAGTGCATGCAACCTTTTCTTCATCGTAGTCATAATGGTTTTATTGGATGACTTGGCCTGCCCATTCGCCTCCGGATAACGCGGCGTAGAAAAGACTAATTTAATCCCATATCGATCACAAAATTCTTGAACTTTCCTACCGGTGAACTGCGTCCCATTATCGATTCTGATCTCCTTTGGTATTCCAAATCGACACAATATATTCGTCCAAAGGAACTTTATAACCTCCGATTTGCGTGCATTACGAAACGCTTCTGCTTCAACCCATTTCGTGAAATAATCCATTGCGACGAGCAGATATTCCTTCTGGCCCGCACCTTTTGGGAGTTTCCCCACAATGTCCATTCCCCACGCCATGGAGGGCCATACAGGCACAGTCGCATGGAGCGGTTCCGCATGCCTTTGTATTGTTATTTCGAACCTCTGACAAGCTTCGCAACTCCTCACGTACTCCCTTGCATCTTTTCGCAAGGTTGGCCAATAGAATCCCGCTGATATAACTTTATGAGCCAGAGTTCGAGCTCCCTGATGACTTCCACAATCCCCTTCATGAACTTCCATTAGGACGACAGAGATTGCTTCATCGGGAACACATTTTAGAAGGGGTCCTTCCAACGATCGTCTATACAATTCACCATTATAAATAACGTACTTCGCAGCCGCTCGTGCTATACGGGCTGCTTTCGCTCTTTCTTTTAGAAGTACTCCATCTTCGATTTATCGCAATAGGGGATCAATCCAAGTCCCGATTGGTTGTATCTCATTTACCTCTTCATAATTTCGTACAACCGGTTCATCCACCCACGTCACAGGTACGGCCTTCTCTCATCTTTCCTGCTGAGAGGAAGCCAAATTTGCTAATGCATCAGCCTCTGCATTTTCTTTTCTGGTTACATGCCTTATCTCGAAATCGTCGAAGTATGCACTGATCGCCCGAGCCATCTCATAATACTTTAACAACCGAGGTTCCTTCACTTAATACTGATTATCTACTTGAGACACTACCAGTTGCGAATCACCTCGAACTTGCAGACGTTGCACACCCAACTCCTTTGCCAACTGCATCCCTCTTATGAGAGCCTCATATTCGGCCTCATTATTTGTGACATCGAAGTTAAGTCGGATTGCTCGCTCGAATTGCTCCCCCCACGGACTCTGTAATCTTAGCCCAACGTCATTCCCACTTATATTACTGGAACCATCAACCTGAAGGACCCACGGTTCATGTCCGACTTCGGCTGCTTCTATTTGCGCGACCTCTTTCTCGGCTTTGATCTGTAAATTCGCAGAGTACTCTGCCACAAAGTCGGCTAGAGCTTGAGACTTTATCGTAGTCCTCGGCTCAAACTTAAGCCCGAAACCTCCGATTTTCACTGCCCACTTGAGCAACCTCCCTGACAAGCTGGGTTTGGAGAACACACTCCGAAGTGGGTACGACGTAATTACTTTGATCGGATGAGCTTCGAAATACGGTCTCAACTTCCGCGAGGCCACTACTGAGGCTAAAGCCAACTTTTCCAATGCTGTATATCTTGCCTCCGCGGCGAGCAAGGGTTTGCTCGCGTAATGAACGGGATATTGCCTCCCTTGATGTTCTCTCACTAAAACTGCTCTAGTGGCATGGTCCGAAACCGATAAATATAATAACATCGGTTCTCCCTGCTCAGCCTTGGAGAGTAATGGAGGGTTCGACAAATATTCCTTAAGCTGTTCAAAAGCTTTTGCGCACTCGTCTGTTAATTCAAAATTTTTCCCCTTCCGTAGGACTCGGAAGAAACTATGCGTCCGATCAGAATACCTCGATATGAACCGACTTAACGCCGCCAACCTCCCGGTTAATTTTTGTACCTCCTTCGGACTCCACGGATGCGCCAGATCCTTTATCGCACTTATCTGTATCGGATCGGCTTCTATCCCTCGACTGGTAACCATATACCCTAAGAACTTTCCCGACGCAAATCCAAAAGTGCACTTCGCAGGGTTCAACTTCATATTATACCGCTTCAGAATATCGAAAGCCTGAGCCAAATCTCGTACATGCTCACTAGTCTTTCCTGATTTTACCAGCATGTCATCAATATAGACTTCCATGGTTTTACCAATGAGTTGCTCAAACATTTTATTTACCAGGCGCTGGTAGGTCGAACCTGCGTTCTTAAGTCCGAAGAGCATCACCTTGTAGCAATAAATTCCTCTGCTCGTCATAAATGCGGTTTTTTCTTGATCATCTGGATGCATCATAATCTGATTATAGCCCAAAAACTCATCCATAAAACTCAACATCTCATGACCCGCAGTGGCGTTCACAATGCTGTCTATGTGCGGCAAAGGGTATGGATCTTTTGGGCAAGCTTTGTTTAAATCCGTATAATCTACGCATACGCGATTCTTCCCATTTTTATTTTTCACTACAACAACGTTAGCTAACCAAGTTGGGTACTTCACCTCGCTCACGGATCTAATTTCCAGCAATTTCTGAATTTCCTCATTTATAGCATCATTCTTTTCCGAAGTGAACTTCCGCCTTCGTTGTTGTATAGGTCTTGCACTTGGATCCACTTGGAGCTGATGGGTCATTACTCCCGGATCTATGCCGACCATATCTTTGTGCGACCAAGCAAACACCGCGCGCTCTCTGGTTAAGAAATTCACAAGTTCATCTCGGACCTTGGGATCGAGTTCGCTTCCAATGTTTGTTTTTTTAGAAGGATCGGTTGGGTCAAGTTCTACCTCCAGCGACCCTCTGGTTTCCCCGATCGTTGACCGTTCCGGTACTGATGGGAAATGCTGCTGTGAGCACACTGCCTTAAAACTCGCATAGTAACATTCCTTAGCCACGCTTTGGTCTCCTTTAATGGTACATACTCCGTTTGAAGTCGGAAATTTGACCAATTGATGGTACGTAGAAGGGACCGCCCTAAGTTGATGGAGCCACAGACGCCCTAGGAGTGCATTGTATGCGCTGGGCGCATCGATGATCATGAACGCTACATCGTATCTAGCTCCTCCGCAATAGGTGGGCAAGGTCACGGTCCCTACCGTCATCTGCACCCCCCCCATTAAATCCAATCAGGGGGGTCCGATTCCGCACTATTCTTTCCTCCGGGATCTTCATCTCTTTCGCCGCGTGCTAGAAGAGAATGTTTGCCGAACTTCCATTGTCCACCAGAATTCGCTTGATAAGGCAGTCCGACACCTGTAAAGAGATAACGAGTGCATCGTCGTGTGGATGGGCGGATTCTAGAACATCTTTCTCCGTGAATTCAATCGACGTATGCGCCGCGGAGGCATGCGCCATCCACACCTTGCCGGGGACCTGCCTCCTTGCTCTCTTAGCTGCTGATCTAGTAGCTCCGCTAATCTCAGAGCCCCCGGTTATGCAATTTATAGTCCGAGTAGGAGCCGACTGCTTATCGGGCCGATTTGCTTCGACCTGCGCTGGAGTAGCTTGCTTTTCCCGAACCCAAGTCTTCTTTCCTCTGTATGATAAAAACTCCGTTAATATCCCCCTTTTCAATAACTCGAGAACCTCCAACTGCAGAGCCCGACAATCCGCCGTAGTATGGCCATGATCACTATGGAAGTCACAGAACTTCTTAGGCTCCCTAATGGATGGATTGGTTTTCATTTTCTGTGGTCATTTCACCTTGTCCGGCATCTGGCGGAGCACGCTTTGCACCAACTCCGCAGGTTCAATGGTGAGGGTATAATCTGGTATGCAGGTAGTCAGGGTGTTGACATGGGGTGGCCTGCTCCCAGACAGACGATTGTACGAGTGCGGCCGCGTGGGCCGGCGATCACGCTCCTCTCGCGCAACTACTGGCCATCCCCCACCACGTCGTGCTCTGCGATAGGGCTCATCCTCCTCCCATTTAATTAATGCCCATGCTCTATTAAGTGCATCGTCCATAGTTTGGCTGGGGTAAATTGATAGTTCCCGATACAGATCGGAATCAACATCTAGACCCTTGGTAAAGGCTCGCACCGCAGTGCTATTAGGGCAGCTTGGCACCGCCACCAATTCCCTATTGAATCTAGATAGATACGCCCTTAGTGACTCTCCAGGATTTTGAATTACGGCATACAGATCATCCGGATGCTTATCCAATTTTCGGCTGCTTGAATATTGTCGAATGAACAGTTGATGTAACTCAGCAAACTTTGAGATCGATCCTCTTGGTAAACTAATGAACCACTATAAAGCTGGTCCGGTAAGGCTCGACCCAAAACTCTTGCACATACAAGCCTCGCGTCGGGCGCTGGGGATTGCTAACGCGAACATCTTTTGTTTATAAACTGCCACATGATTCTCTGGATCTGTGGTACCATCATAGAGCACAAAGCTTGTGGGAGTGAATCGATCAGGGAGCTCGGCTTCTGCAAGCTCTGGCGCAAAGGGAGACTCTGCATAGCTTTCTCGCAGGATGGTTCGCTCTGTGGGTGGCAGACCTGGTACCCTTGCGATCAAGGACTCGAAATAGCTAAGGCGCTGCTCGAATCGTCATTCCAATTGTGTCAACGCCGATCCCCCTACGCGATTTGAAGTCGGCTGCCCCGGATTTGAGTTTGGCCCTCTCAATGTTCCTGGCGTTCTTTGGTTAGTCTCGCCTTCGACAGTTCGATTGAATTCATCCTGAAGATCGTGGGCCGTCATCGCTCGGGCCCTACTCGTGCTCCCGGGCTCTTCCACTATTGGTTGGGTCGCCAACTGATTCAGCCGTCGGTTATCTTGCTCAAGGGCCTGGCATTTCTGGGTTACAGCCTCAACTTGAGCCCCCAACTTCTCCATCACACCTCGAGCCGCCTGAACCTGGCTTATCAGTTGGGATACATATGGGTCTTGCATCAGTGCTGGCGACGGCGGAGGAAAGGACAGCTCGCTAAGTGGTGTCACGTGGAAGGCTCGCCTCATGTCATCCAGTGATCCATGAGACGACGGTAGTCGAGCATCCTCGGCCCGTTCCTCCTTGTAAGCCCTGACCGTGGCTTAATCCTCTTCTTGCTCCGGACGGTGTGATTCCTTCAGTTGGAGGCACGGCTCCATCAGTGATTAGTTCGTGGTTCCCGCCTTCCGCCATTTCTGTAGCAAGTGTTAGTGTAAATCTTGTTCTTGGGCCCCACGGTGGGCGCCAAATTGTTGTGGGTACTTTTGTGTTGAATCAGGAGCCCAAGAACAAATTATAATAAGAAAATAAATATGTGAGCAAATGGAAGACGTATATTATTTCTGGTAATAGTTGAACAGATACAAGAAACAAAATGGAGATTATCGATTTAAACGGAAATGAAGTAAATTCAGATTGGATCGAACTATATCGAGCTGTAAACTTGTAGCATGCCTATTCTTTCCTTGTTATCTTCCCCTTTAAAAATGAGTTTTTCCTATATACTCATTTCAAACAACGCTCCCTTCTTTAATTCCGTGATCTTCGCCAAACTCTACTACCGAATTTTATGCCATTAATGATTTGCAAAAGATCCGTTCTTCCATAATTAATTGCGCTTTTACTGCAGGCCAACCGTTTGGACTTTTATGGTTCGAATTCTAAACTTCGATCTCTCCTTCGACCTCTCCTGATGGGCCTCTAAACTCAGGAATCAGGCCCATATTTTTCGGATCAACCCTTATCGGGCTTTTTCCGTTTTGAATTTATTATCGACCTCAACACCATTCGTTTTTTTTTAACCAGTTCATCGGGTCAATAAATTTACGAATTATGTTTTATAAATATTTTTATAAGAGTGTCAAAATCAAGTATTTCTATCAGCGGTTGAACATTATATTCACATGAATTAGATGATTGCTTTGCAAAATATATCTAAATTACACACTTCCATCATCCTTTATCAGCTTGGAGAAGGGGGCAAATTACAGGAAAATTGTACAATGAGCGTTGAATATTACTAGCCTCCTGTGACAATTTGTTGATATTCCATACAACTGCTAAATCATGCAGACAATCAAGTTCTGTGATTTAACTTTTCCTTCTAATACAAAACTCATCATATCACAATTACACATCAGTTGTATACTTGTATCTGCTCAATTCTCTTGAGAAAATATGCATTATTGTTTGTGTCTTCATATTGAGTCTACTTGTATTTGTTTCCACTCATAAACAGAAAGAATGAGTGAATTGCAAATAGCAAACACCAAAACAGCTAAAACTCTATTCAAGATCAAAATATTTTGCAATCAACCTTGTTGTGTCTATTCATTCTAGAAGTCACTAAATTTATAATCATTCATATATTTTCAGCAATAAAAATATATAATCACATCTTAGTTCAAAATTACCAACAAACAAACAATCAAAAAATGCTTATTCATGATTCACTGTACTCCAAGTCCTCATTAAAATAATAAAAAATAATAGTTAATTGTGTCATTTAATTAAATTTCTTTTCACAAACAACTACGAGGAAACAAATTAATCAGTTTAATTCAAAATGAAATCCCATGACCCTCATTATAACCAAGTTGAGATAACTCATGTACCTTTCCTCTCTCACATGAAAATCTAGTGTGAGCGCTTTCGAACGCTGATGGTCGAATAGCCTGGAGCCGCCCGACATAATGATTTGTAAATGATACGGGGAACTATTTCACGAGCTGTTGATGCTGTACTGTGTAAATCAAACATAAAGAGAAGGTTTGCTTTGACAACGATGGGAAGAAATGGCAAAGAGTAAGATTTGATTTGTTTTTTTTTTTAATTAAACTTTTAATTTAATGAAAATAAGGATTAAAAGAAAGTGCTATGCTGATAAAAAGTGTGAGTTTAGAATTATCTTGATTAATTCATAATTATAATTTGTCTTTTTATAAAATTTTAATTAATTTTTTACTTAAAAATCAATTAGAGTATATCGTACTTAATTTTTGTTTTCGTACAAATAATTATTAAAATTAGCAATCGAGATGATGAACACCAACTGAAACACCATTATCGAACATATAATTTGATCCTCTGTTTGAACCGGTAACCATTACCTTTGTAGAATACAAAGAAGAAACATATAACTACAAACTCCATTACAACTGAAACCAATTTTTTTCACAGGTCTTCTCCAATCACGGGTCTTCGTCGAAATTTCAATGATTAACTGCTCGCTGGGACTTATCGTTAATCTACAAAAAATATTAATGAAAATAAAGCAAAAAATATTATAGTAATCATTAGACAGAGGCACACCAACATTGAACAAAATCTTACGATACCGGAAAAAAAAAAAAAAAAGAATACAAAATATATCACCTTCTAATGGTTGGATTTTAAGTCAAAATAAATTATTTTTAATATGAGAATTATGTGAATCGTATTATCATCATCTACGAATTGCTATTAATTTGTATTTGAATAAATTATCCATCTACTATTGAATTCGTAATCGTGTTTGCAAGCTTTTAAAATTTATATAATTGTAAATATTATCTAAACGCAGCAGAATAAATTTAGAGGTTCGTAAAACATACTTTCTGCCGGAAGTGTTGTTAAAATACAGAGGTAATATATGTATGGACAGTTTATATATATATATATATATATGAGAGCAAAATTTATATAGCCACTTTGGATAAGTTAATATGTTATATAGCCACAAGTTTAAAAATATATGTTTTTTAGCCACTTTTCAATGATTGGAGAGAGAATTTAACATTTGAAATTGTTAAACATTAATTGTTTTTGGATTTATTACCCCACCTACCCCACTTCCCCCTCTCTCTCTCTCTCTCTACCGGCGACTCCCCCACCACCGTGCCTCCATTTTCTCCGATTTGAAGCTCCAAACCACCGGATTTTGCTCGCCCAACCAAAAAAAAGCTACATTCCATCGATTACAATGTCTAGAGACGAAGAAAATCCGAACCAAGTAAGTTATTTCCATTTTATTTCGCCAAAAATAACTTCTTTTTTTCGCAAAAATATGTCAATTTTTATGTCTTTTTTCCCATCGATTTATATGTTTTTTAGGTTTAAATGCATATTTAATTATGTATATAGTTGATTAGGTTCATATTTCATCGATTTCTATGCTTAAATATGACTAGAAATGAATTTTGCTGCGTTTTTACTGTGAAAAACACTGTGTATACCCGACCTAGGAGAGAGACGATGAGATCTCGATTTGCCAAATCGAGATCTCGATTTTTTTTAATCTAGAATTAATTTATGCTATTTATTTTCATCTTTATTTTGAAATCGAGATCTCGATTTTGATATCGAGATCTCCATTTTATTTTTTTTTTACTTTCTGTTTTTAATTCCTTTAATTCTGCTTTTATTTAAATATTTTATTTTATTTAATTGCAGGTTTGGAAGTGGATCAGACCCAGTTTGCAGGGGACAGTCCCCCGGTCGATGATTGTTACGACCGGGACATTCTTGAGGACATTCGGTCCAGATTAGAGAGCTTCGGAGACGATGATATTCTTGATTTATTTAGGGAAGGTCCCTTCGGTGCATTTCTCTCTTTCCGGTGGAAGAAGAGAACTATACGAGCTACTTGGGCTCTTATCACCCACGAGATTAATGTGGAGGGAGCTAAGGATGAGCTGTGGTTTTGTGTTGGTGAAACCAACATACGATTAGGTGCAGAGGAGTTCTGTTTGATGACCGGCCTGCGGTTCGGCGATTCGGATTTTGATCCTACTGTTTTGAATGATATGCTGAAGGATGGGTGCTTATATTCTCACTACAATACCTTGCCCAGTGTAGATCAGTTGCACATTGATTTCATGAACCGAGACCTGAATCTGAGCGATTCCATTGATGATTATGTGAAGATCGCTCAGATTCTTTTTGTCTACCGGATGTTGATTTGCTTGGATGAGAAGCGACTGGTAGACCCATGGGTCTATACATTGGTGGAGAAGCCTCACGAGTGGAGGGCTTTCCCTTGGGGCTCGTGGTCGTTCAGTGTCTTGCTTCATCAGATGTCTGTCGTGATCACATCTTCGAAGGCAGCTAAGGTGCCTTTGGTCCATATATACGGCCCTGTTTGGGTGTTAGAGGTAATTGCTTGTAATTTTCATTTTTAATTTAATATATTTTTTATTTATAAAAGATAAGACAAGAACTGTTAATTATTTACATTAGTTTGCAGGCATGGGCGTACGAGGTGATCCCTGATCTGGCAGAGGTATGTGCGATACGCCATATGCCAGAGGGGACTATGCCTCGATGCTTGATGTGGAGACCTCGTTATGTTCGGGATGCTGACTTCACTGATTTTTTCACATAGGAGGTAATTATTGCTTACAATTTTCAATAATTATAATATAATTAAATATTTATGTTTTATTTGAAATTTTTTTTTTTCAGCATGATTGCAGTACTTCACTGCAGCCGACTGAGGATGAGGCCGATTCTAAGTTTTGGCTCAGTCTGCGGAATGCTGAGCAGCCGATGATTCGCAGATTTAGACCTTACAGAGGCTTGAAGCCCCGATCATCAGTCTCTCAACGGTCTGCTGCTAGTACCTCGAGGTCTTCTTCGAGGAGGGTTCCGCAGCAGCAGCAGTCGCCGCCACAGCGTCGTCCCTCGCCGCCGCCGCAGCAGTCGCCGCCACAGCGCCACCCATCGCCAGTGTTCGATATGGGGAGTGGTGGTTTTGAGATTCCAGTCCGCTCTTCTTTCGAGCATACTGATCTTCCTCATCGGCGGCGGGCTAAAAAGTGCCCGCGACGTTCTGCATCTGCAGAGCCTCTAGAGGTACTTGTGTTTAAATTTATTTGATTTATATTTGATTATATCTTACTTATATATTTATATTATCTTTTCAGACTGGACAGCCTCCATGGTACGAGGGGTACGAGATGTCCATGGTGTTGGGATTATATACTGAAAGCATATATGATTAAGTGCTTTGTACA
>JAPKLW010001826.1:1256-14462 GCA_026898455.1 Plectranthus barbatus | reverse complement strand
CATGAAAACGTTGTTTGTTTAATATTCAAAGTGGATTGCCCTGGAATCCTATTTTCTCATTGTTTTCTAAAATATTTAATTACCCGTTTTATTTTATTTCTGCTTTTAAATCAGTCTAGTTAAATAAACCAAAACTACTTTATGATTTGCCTAGATAGTAGTACGATGTCTATGTTTTAGTGCTTGGTTGTGTTTCGAGCCTGCAGTCCTTGAGTTCGATAATTTATTACTTGCCCTCTGCAGTGGTCTGTACACTTGCAGCTTTAGCGAGTTGCGAAACGCGCTATCAAGTTTTTGGCGCCGTTGCCGGGGACTGCAAAGATTTACGGCTAACACTAATTCTGATATTACGCTATTTACTCTAGGTTTTATTTTCTGCATTTTATTTTTAATTCTATTTATACTCTGTGCCGTTCACAGGTGTGTTTCCTTGTGCAGGTAGTGTATGCGAACCAGGGCAAAAGGTCCAGCTGCTGAACCTTTAAACCCAGAAATCGAGTCTACCTGCCGAAGAAACAACGCGAGGAGAAAGTTAGCGTTTACTATGGCTGACAACCAAGCGGCACAGATAGCTGAGCTGCAGAGGCAGCTGAACGAGATGAATCTGAAGATTCAGGAGCGCCAGGCTCCTGAAGTGCCAAGGCTACCCACTGTTGACGAAATGTACGAGCCTATGACTGACAGGCATCGTAATGCGGACTTCGGACTGAGGGTGGATACGCCGAATTTCGAGCTGCATACTGGATTACTACACGCAGCACAGCAGAATCAGTATGGGGGATCGCCTACTGAGGATCCCCACCTGCACGTACAGAGGTTCCTACTGCTCTGTGATACTGTCAAGCAGAATCAAGTGCCCATTGACTACATCCGGCTGCGCCTCTTCTCTTTTACTCTGCGAGACAAAGCTCTGGCGTAGTTTCTGACATTGAATTGCGTCGAGATTTCTACGTGGGAACAGTTATGCAAGTTATTCCTGATCCAGTTCTTCCCACCCAGCAAGACGATTCAGCTGCAGACTCAGATTTCCCAGTTCAAACAGTTCTCTGGGGAATCACTCTATGAGGCTTGGGAACGCTTCAAGGAGCTTCTGCGCTCCTGCCCTTGCCATGGTTTCTCAGAGAAGCAGCAGGTCTGCCACTTCTACAAGGGGCTGGATATGGAAACTCAGAAGCATGTGAATGCTTCAGCTGGAGGTTCGCTGACTGCCAAACCACCACAGGAAGGATTGGCTCTACTGGAAGTCATGGATCCATAGGTCCACCTCTACTGTGTCTAGCTACAGACAATAAATAAAGCGCTTGTTGGGAGGCAACCCAATTCTCTACTTATTTCTCTTCAGCTATTTATTTTTATTTTCATTTTTATTTTTATTTTCATATTGTACGTTCACTTGTGGTTGTTGAGTTTGTTGGTGCAGGAACAGAGCTCGAAGTACTGAAGATTGCAGAAGTCCATGACCCGTTCTCCACCGCAGTGAAACATATCAGGTTTTCCCACACATCTCCGTGATCTTCTTTCTCACAAACTTATTCTCTCCAGTGTATCGAATAAGTTTGGGGGGAGGAGGAAGTGATCGGTTGATGTGTGTTTTCTTCCTTTATTTCCTTTTGTTTTAAATTACTTTTGTTATTAGTTTAGGTTATTTGATTAGTTGATTGCTGCATTAGAGTTAATTTGGATTTTGGTTAGGATTTTTCGTATTTTTATTTGGTTTATTTAATTTTGCTGAGTATATGATGAAACTTGGATAGTGGATAATAAAGAATTAATAGGGTGTTTATTTTTGCGTTATTGATCAAGTTTATGACGACAGCCCTTTCTTTCTCGTGAGACTTATATTGATTGCTGTGAATGACTTGGTGATGTGTGAATTGATGAAATCGATTTTGGCCTCTTGAATAAGCTTATAGCCATGTGAGAATTTGAGCCTATTTTTTTGTTTCATTGAGAGTATGTCGCTGTGCATTTGATCTCCAGAACTTGCTCTGGTTTCTTGCTCAAAATTGCGTAGGAGAGTGTCAAGGATTTAGAAATGATCTTAGGCCATCTTTTCATAAGCCACAATGAACCCAAACACTAACCTGAATGCATTACTCCTTTGTTAGCCCAGTTGAGCCTGAAAGCCTTTTCTTTCTTAACCCGGATGATAGGAGGTGTGGATGGATTTGTAAGGGTATCCAACAATGTTAGGTGGTGAAGATAGAGTCGTTGTCTAGAGCTGTGCGAGGGGCCGTCTTTGTTAGTTACATTATCACAAACACTGTCTTCTATACTATTGTATCCTTGGTGAAACCCCTTTGAGCCTGTTACTTTTCTGTCTTGTCTATGAGTCAAGAAAAGTGTCTTAGTTCTATCTTGTCTATGGGAAAGTGCTATGTACAGGTGCAGAGTATCTTGTCTATAAGATTTGGGTGAAGTAAAGGGTAGATTGGTTTCTATTGTTCATGATTAACCTTAGAGTCCGTGGTTTTCTGTTCTTGTCTATAAGTGAAAGCCTGGATTCCTTCTTGTCTATGAGTTGAGGTGGAAACAAAATATATTGGGCAATATTTGTGATATTTGTCTTGTCTATGAGACAATATCTGTAGAAAGATAAGAAATTATAATTTGTGTTCGAAGTGAAGTTGGTCCTGAAAATTTATTGTGATAGCAGTCTGTGTTGGTTGGTTAGATACGTGGTATGTGATGAAGAATAGTGGAGTGAATGGAGTTATAAGGATGAGTCACTTTAGCCAGATTTTCCATACCTTTCACCAATGTGCCTACATTAGAACCTGAATAAAAGACCTTTTTGATCTTTATCCTAGCATTCCCATAGTCAGTGGAGAGTTTAGACGATGAGCAAGCTTATGGTAGAAAGAGTGCGCAGTTGACAATTTGAGAGTATACACTAACCCTTCTCACTATTCGAGCGAAATTTGAGTGATACACTATCTTGTGAGAAGCGAACCTTTAGAGGCCAGGATTAAAATTGTCTGTTTGCATTTAACTGATGAATTTGCAGTGATTGGTGTGGGAATCACAACCCCATTTTGTGTCTGAAACAGCTGATGATCAATTAATGCACCCCCTCGTGTTTATTTTAGTTTTGTTTTGTCTTTTCATTGTTCGAGGACGAACAATAGTTTAAGTTTGGGGGTTTGATAAACACTCAATCTGTGCATTTAATTGATAGATTTTATTTGAATTATTACTTCAACTGAGCCAATTGCGTGGTGTTTTCGTGCGTTATTCTTATTATTTGAGGAAATATTACGTTTGGTCTTGTTGATGTTGTTTTGCACAGTTTAGACGTATTTCTGAGAATTAAACGAGATAATCGAGCAAGCATTTGACGGACTGCTCATGTTGGTTTGCATTGGGCAAAGAAAAAGATAGAATTTGCCAAAGAAATTGTGAAAACGAGGGTTCGAGACACAACCGGCGATGAAGACTTCAAAACCGGCGACCGAGCCCACATTTCCGGCGACAAGGATGCAAATCCAGCGAGTTGGAGCTCCAGCCGGCGATCACATGGTGTATCCGGCGTTCCATGCTCCTGCCCTGCGACCAACCTTCAATCCCGGCGGTTGGGGGTAGAACCGACGACCCAGGCCTCCGATCCGGCGTCCATCTCCATTTCCCGGCGGTTGCAACTCCCAGCCTGCGATCGAATATCCCTTCCGGCGTTTCCATGGCACAACCGGCGAGCCTCCTCACATCCTGCGATCTATGCACACATCCGGCGGTCACACTACAAAACCCGGCGACCGCATTCCAAGCCGGCGATCAGCCCTCAAAGCCGGCGATCAGCCCCTCAAAGCCGGCGATCAAGCACCTCCCCAAATATTATTCCCACATTCCTACGTTCTGAAATAATTCCTGAGGCTAGAGAGAGGTTTTCTACAGAAATTCAAGGGGAACTGGAAGAGCATGACAAGAATTGAAGATTGAAGACTACGCGGTTTTTAATTTCCTTTTTCTGTTTTTATGACTCTTCATCTCTTTGTTTTTCTAGGATTTAGCATGTATGGCTAAATTCCTTTTTGGATTCTAGGGTTTTGAAGCTTTGTATTTATTCATTCAACATTTTATGCAAATTTAATGTTCCTTTTCCTCTGATGTTCTGATTTAATTTGGATTTTCAATAATTGCATTAACTGATCATTAATTGTGATTTGAATTGATAGTTTTTGAACCGAGAGGTCTAGGTTGTCAATTAAGACGCAAATTAATCAGATTTATTAGAACAATTATCCGAGAGGAATTTGAACTTTTAAAGGGTTTTGAATCTAAGGTTTTTATCGAGAGTAAAATTCCTTTTGCGCATCCGAGAGGAGTCACTAGGTATTTTATTTCCATGTTATGGTTTAGAATCCGAGAGGATCGCCTGATAACATTTTCGCGATTGCTCACATCTTTGGAAATTAAATTGGGATTGAATTGCATGAAAACGTTGTTTGTTTAATATTCAAAGTGGATTGCCCTGGAATTCTATTTTCTCATTGTTTTCTAAAATATTTAATTACCCGTTTTATTTTATTTCTGCTTTTAAATCAGTCTAGTTAAATAAACCAAAACTACTTTATGATTTGCCTAGATAGTAGTACGATGTCTATGTTTTAGTGCTTGGTTGTGTTTCGAGCCTGCAGTCCTTGAGTTCGATAATTTATTACTTGCCCTCTGCAGTGGTCTGTACACTTGCAGCTTTAGCGCGTTGCGAAACGCGCTATCAGTTACGAGACTGTAGCATGTGTAAGTAGCCCGGCAGCATCGCATAAGACTTCTCCCACTCGCCGAATACCATTGCAATGGCTATGTTTCTTGCCCGTAGGGCAAAACTGTAATCAATCTTGATGCCGAATTGAATCAACAATTCAGACATCATCTCATTCGGCTTTAGAATAGCGCCCTCCGCCGCCAACTTACTGGAGAAATACTTACCGAACACTCTTGCGGGCACTCTGCGGGGAGCAACACGATCAATATCCGTCTGGCAGCTGTGCATCAGATCACACTTGAATACTCTCCAAACAGTTCCAGATTGTCTTGCACGCAGCATAAAAGGACAACCATTCCCATGCTTGCATCTGTAGTTGAGCCGAGTAGTGCTG
Organism: Plectranthus barbatus; assembly: GCA_026898455.1. Classification (NCBI taxonomy): domain Eukaryota; kingdom Viridiplantae; phylum Streptophyta; class Magnoliopsida; order Lamiales; family Lamiaceae; genus Plectranthus; species Plectranthus barbatus. The sequence continues at coordinate 9,366 of JAPKLW010001826.1, read as the reverse complement.
GACCTCTCTGTGGAGTACTCCAATCGGTGATGCAAGTGATGCAGTCCTACAGCAAGGTCAAGTTCATCCTTGCTGCTAAATGTCGCTCCAATGCACAGCTGAGTCGGGGCCCAATCTGCGGGAATAATCCACTCCAAACGCTCAGAGCATCAACCTCTATTAAAGGAAGCACCCAACTCCTTACTTCCTGATCATGTCGAGCTGCAGCCACGGACAGACTCAAGTTATTGTTAGATAGTCCGTACTGATCCATTCGCCCAGGAGCTAGAATCCATCTAGAAAAATCACTGACCAAGGACTCAAACAACCGACTCCGCCCCTCCTCCTCGTCCCTCTCCTCCTCGCTTGCCTCCTCCTCCTCCTCCTCCCCCTCATCATCATCATCACAATAATCATCATCATCATCATCTGTAGATTCCGCCTCATACTCATCTACGAAATCATCAGCTAATGAGATGCTAGGACCACCCATTCGTGTTGATCGCTGTGACTGTGACTGAGGTGCCTGAAATCCGGACTGATTTTGCTTCAATTTGGTGACCACATATATAATTGGATCAATGCTATTTTCATATAACATCCGCATAATATCTTCGTCGGTCTTCAGTCCAGCCTTCACATGCCACGAGCCCCCAGATATACTGCTCATGTAAAACAAGCAGTAGCTAGTACTGAGGAGATCACAGTGCATGATCTCGTGAATCTCGGACAAAATGGTATTGTAGGAGATCCGTTCACGTGTCAAACAAATCAATTGCTCGTCTCCGCCCATATACTCAGATCTGTCCCAAGCCCCACCATGACGTATGATGAAAAGTTGATACGACATCTGCGATAAATGAAACGAAATATTAAAAAAAAATCAGGAGCATATTCCAGCAGACAATTCGAGATGTCGATATTAATATCGAGATCTCGGAATTAAATTAAAATTAATTGAGATCTCGTGACAAAATTGAGATCTCGAGATGATGTCGAGATCTCGATATGGTGAAGTCGAGATCTCGACATCATCTCGAGATCTCGATTTTGTCACGAGATCTCGATCTCCCTGGGTTTCTCCCTAAGTTCTCTGCGTATTTTTTTTACGAAGAACAGTCCAAAAATTGCTATATTTTCTAAAAAATTAAGATATACAAGTCGATACTAAGATATGCAAGTCGATTTTGAACACATAACATCATTATAACGCAGAAAACGAATCGAAAATAAGAAAAAATGGTTGAAATCAACATACCTTCGATTTTTCTCTCTCAAAACCCTCTCAACAATCTTCAAATAATTTTTAGAATGTTTCCTTCCTCGTACAAACGAAAATATTTGTTTGTAAAAGGTTGTAATAAATTTACAACCACCTTGGTAGTTCAAATTAATTGCTCAAAATTAAATAAATGAATAAATAAATGAAATAATGAATATTTCCGAAAATGGAAACAACTTTAATAAAGTTAATTTTGTCTTGTAGCCAAAAATGGAAGAGAGAAAAAGACAAAAGTACAAAGGGGCTAGAAAACTTATATTTTTATCCTTGTGGCTATAAAACATACCCACTTATTCTTGTTCTTTGCCACTTATTTATGATTGATTATTATAGCTTTGACAATATAATATATCAGATAATGTTCAAGGCAACCAAAAGTATAAGTAAACAATAATTTCAACTTAGACTCATAAATTGCTTAAGTGTCACCATTTCATTCATCCATCAAACGTACAACTTTTCTCATAAAGCCATCGCCTCATACAATTATCGACCATCCCCCATCAGATTCATCAAAAGTTGTTGATTTTAAGGATGCAAAATGATAATGGCGCAACGCAATTAATTTTGAATTCATATTCAAATGTTTCATCTTGCTCCTCATTCTCTTCGATTCTTATTTTCAAATATTTAAAGCTTTGTAATTGATTTTTAAGTGCAAGATATTATTAGAGTTCAGGAAAATGAGTTTATTCAATCAAGAGACTTTTTTGTCCCAACATGAACGTTGAAAATGAAGTGTGTTATATTAACAACAGATTATACTGATTTATGTTGAAAAGTTGAAGATGGGATGCATGCATCTATGTAGTTTATTCAAAGAAGTGTGGGATCAACTCATTTGAAAGGTTCTTTCGTCTCATTTTCCTCCATTCAACTATCACAAAAACAGATGCTTGGCCACACCATCATTTCTTTCGACACTTGTTACAGTCGCACCTTCCTCGAATTTTCTGCAAAAGACCAAACAGGCATGCATTTATCAAAGAGAAATATATGATTGATATTGAAACTGATATGAATCCTGGCAAAGAACAAGAATACTAATTAATGGAATTCAGCAACCTGCTACAACTTTTTTTTCTGATATATTCTTGTTTGTTCATATTTTCTGCAGCTATTGACACCATAAGGGTTAATGAATCTATTAGCGACTCTGAAGCTCTGATTTCCAATGGGAATAAATTCAAGTTGAGTTTTTTCAGCCCTCCAAACAGCAGCAAGCGCTATGTGGGTATCATGTTCAACCTCCCGGTGATGACTGTTGTATGGGTTGCTAATAGAGATACGCCTCTCAATGATTCCACGGGGACTCTTGAAATCTCATCAGACGGCAATCTTGTGATCCTGAATGGTCGAAAGGAAACTGTGTGGACGACCAATCTTTCAACCTCTACTGTGAATTACAGTGCTGTGCTCTTGGACACAGGGAATCTGGTTCTGCAAGATAACTCTAACAATTCGTATGTTTGGGAGAGCTTCCAACATGCTTCGGATTCTTGGTTAGAGGAGATGAGAATTTTTACAGATGTGAGCAGGAATGAAAAGAACGCGCTGACATCATGGAGCAGTCCGTACGATCCAGCACCTGGAAGTTTCACCTTGACCATTGAGCCATCAGACATCCCACAGACGTTTCTTTGGAAGGATGGCAATCCTTACTGGCGCAGTGGTCCGTGGAATGGCCAGATATTCACTGGGATTCCAGACATGAAATCCGACTTTTACGATGGAGCTAATGTTTTCAGTGATTCTTGGGGTACTGCTTCTGCGATCTTTACCCTTTCAAATTCGTCTATTTTGTTTTATGTGGCGTTGAGCTCTTCAGGGAGTGTAGAGGAGAAGATGTGGTCTGATGAGAAGGGACGCTGGGATGTAACATGGTCATCGACGAGTAACGAGTGTGATATCTATGGAAAGTGTGGACCTTATGGAAGCTGCAATGCTGGTGATAGGCCTATATGCACATGTTTCCCAGGATATGCGCCAGTACACAAAGCTGAGTGGGAGGCAGGGAATTGGACTAGTGGATGCACCAGAAAATCTGCCTTCCAATGTGAGCACAACACTTCCTTGGGTGAAGAAGATGGATTTCTGGTGGTCGAGGGAGTAAAGTTGCCCGATCATTTCGAGTTGTTGCCTTCATGGGGACAGGATTGCAGGGGCGCATGCTTGAATAATTGTTCTTGCATAGCTTATGCTCATCCTTCTGGAATCGGATGTTTGCACTGGACTCGAAGCTTGATTGATACGCAGAAGTTTAGTGATGGTGGTGAAGATCTGTACATTCGATTGGCATATTCAGAACTCCGTAATGCACCCCTCTCTGATATGAATAAAGCTCTGCAAATTCTTGTTTCTGTTCATTCATTTGTGGCTGGTGGTGATACTCTGCAGATAAGAAGCAAGATCGAACAGCAATTATCGCAGCAACAGTGGTTTCGGGGTCTGTACTTATTGCTGTATGCGCTTACTTTTTTCCAAAACTGTTGTCGAGTTACAGAGGTAGGTAACAAGTACTCCCTACTTGACTCGCAATTTTTCAATGAAAACAAGTTTTTAGCATTATCTTTAACATTGTTTCCTCGTCTCTGTTTCTGTTCCAATTTTATGCAGCAAGGATGCCTAAAAATGGATTGATATATTCTGAAAAAAGAATGCTTAAGCATGGAGTTAAACTTGAGGAACTACCTTTGCTTAAATTTGAGATGCTCTTAGATGCGACGGGAAATTTTGATCCAGGCAATGAGCTTGGGCAGGGTGGTTTTGGTTCAGTGTACAAAGTATTTCCATCTTTTTTTTTTTTTTTTTTCTTTTTGGTTTCATTTTGTTGAGAGAAGTGATTTAATGGGCTATTTCTTCAGGGGAAACTACCAAACGGACAAGATATTGCAGTAAAAAGGCTAGCAAGATCCTCTAACCAAGGGGTTGATGAGTTCATGAATGAGGTTGAGGTGATTTCCAGGCTTCAGCATCGCAATCTTGTCAGACTTGTTGGTTGCTGTGTACAGTCCGATGAAAAACTTCTTGTTTATGAATATATGCCTAATGGAAGCTTGGATGCTTGTCTCTTTGGTAAGTAGTCCATGATTTTCTAGTCTCACTCTGCTATGCAAATTCTAACATGATATAGATCACATTGCAAATGATGATCAAGAATTGTGTTCACTTGTTTGCTGGAGTTCGAGCTCTAATAATAGTTTCCACAACCCTTCACAGATTCACATAAACAGAAGTTTCTTGACTGGCCAACTCGCAAGATAATTATCGAGGGGATCTGTAGAGGTCTGCTTTACCTTCACAGAGATTCTCGGTTGAAGATCATTCACAGAGATCTGAAAGCTAGTAACATCTTGTTGGATGAGGAGTTGAACCCTAAAATCTCTGACTTTGGTATGGCAAGAATCTTTGGTGGAAAGAACGATCAAGCCAATACAACAAGGGTTGTTGGGACATAGTGAGCATAAATTTCCTCATTCAAGTAAAATATTTTTAAAAACAGGATTTCTGTTTGCAATGCTGATCACTGATTCATGGTTGCAGTGGCTACATGGCACCAGAATATGCACTTCGTGGAATATTATCTGAGAAATCTGATGTCTATAGCTTTGGCGTTCTACTTTTAGAGATAGTGAGTGGAAAGAAGAACTCCAGTTTCTATGATGAAGATCAACAGCTCTTCCTGATAGCATACGTAAGAAGATATATTTGCTTGTTGTGTTCTCATAAATTTAAAATTTTTAATCTTATTGATATCTACAGGCCTGGAAATTATGGAACGAAGGAAATATAAGAAAGTTGATGGATGGAGCGATATATGATGTTGGAATGGAAGGTGATGTAGTGAGATATGTAAATATTGGACTGTTGTGCGTGCAAGAAACAGCCGCAGACAGGCCTAACATTTCTACAGTGCTGTCGATGCTTGGGTGTGACATCGCGGAGCTCCCTCAGCCTAAGCAACCAGCATTCATTGGGATGCAGATGGCTCAAACCACAGAGTCCTCTACAAAGAGGAAGAGTAAATACTCGGTGAATGATGTTACTATTTCTGTAGTTCAAGGAAGATAGTATTGGGTGAGAACCACTATTAATGACAAAGAGATTGGATGAAGCAAACATTGATTATTTGAGATCTTTTTGCTGGTTACTTCGGGCAAGGGAGGCCTATGATCTTACAGCGAAGCATGGACAGGGCTGCTAAAATACAGTATACATTATGTATTTTAAACTATGTATTTATTTAGTGAATGGCTTGACACGAGGGATGCTAATTGGGTTGACCATTCAGATTTCGAGTTATTTGATCCGGTTGATTCAAGCTGGAGTTTTTTCGAGCTAAAAGATTTTGATCTTAACCCTTATCATTTGTTTTTTGGACTAGTTCGTCGGGCCAATGAATTTACGAATTATTTTATATGTTTTATAAGAATCTTTATGCCATTAAATATTTTCATCTCATTTAATCTTGTAAATGATAAAAAAAATATATGAACTATTTATTCTCTCATATAAAAAACTCAAATGTAACCAGATACAAGAAAGTCACAATCTGGTTACATCTTCACACTCTTTGGGACTGTTGTAGTGTTCATTGTTGCTGCAATACTAATATGCAGTTTTTGCATTTGTTATCTGAGGGTGGTTTGGGGCCTGTTTATAAGGTAATCATGCTTGTTTTTGAGGTTTCGTTGAACTGATCACATGATTTAATTGTTTTTGTATACTTGATTCTTGTTCACTGATGGTTTGATGCATCGGAAACTTAACTTTTAACCATAATATCTCAGGGTGAATTACCTAACAAACAGCTGGTAGCAGTAGAGAAGCTTTCAAGATTATCGGGACAGGGGTTCGAAGAGTTCAAGAATGAGATAGAACTGATTGCCAAGCTCCAGCACAGAAATCTAGTTGGGATAGTAGGATGCTGCGTTGAAAACGACGAGAAGATATTAGTCTATGAATACATGCCTAACAAGAGCTTGGACTTTTTCCTTTTCGGTTAGTGATGACTGATTTCATCAGCATTCTGATTGCTTAGGTTTCCTCTGCATCTGTTAGATGTGATGCATATCTTTTTTCAAGTGCAGATTCAAGAAAGAAAGCGCGGCTGAGCTGGAGGAGACGTGCACATATCATTCAAGGCATTGCTCAAGGGCTTCTGTATCTCCACCATTTTCCGAGGCTGAGAATAGTGCACAGAGACCTAAAAGCTAGCAACATTCTACTTGATGCAGAGATGAATGCTAAAATCTCTGACTTTGGCCTGCAAGCTATAAAAACTAAACGGATTGTTGGAACTTAGTAAGTAAAAAATGCAACTTCAGTTTAAGATTATTGTACTACATAACTGATCTCCTAATTATTTCTCCAATTCAGTGGATATATGTCACCAGAATATGCAACAAAAGGACTTTTCTCTGTGAAGTCCTATGTCTTCTCCTTTGGTGAATTGATGCTTGAGATTATAAGTGGAAACAAGAACTCTGGTCTCTACGGATCTAATTGGCTCAGTCTTCTTGAATATGTAAGTCCATTTCTAGTAAAAAAAACTTCAACTAAATTAACAGTGGATTAAACCTTTCAAGAAAAAAGACTAAACCTATGCTTTGAGGAAGAGTCTTGATTCCTCATAAAAATGCTGGACACATCACAATTCACATATCTTCATGCTCTTGTTCTCAATAGTAACTACTCAAGGGACAGTATTTGAAAAACCTCAACGGGCTTCCATGTCTGAAACTGTCAAACCATTCGTGGAGCAGATCTCTACTCGTCGTTCAGTCGGGTTTGCTTCAGCCAAAGATCTCCCAACAGTGTATGCAGGGTGCCCAGGTGACTCTATTGTTGCTTCTTGGTTATGTAACATGGCAACGACATCAGACATTAGAGGGCGATCAACCGGACTTTCTTGTACACACAATAGACCAATCTTTACGTATCTTAATGCAGCAGCAGCAGAGGATGAAGAAGCTGTAATTTCCAGGATAGGATCAACCAGCTCTACCGGTCTCTCCTGTTTCCACATATTCCAGGCCTACAGCCAGAAACAGATCAGAGTGTTTTCGATTTTCATCTAATAATCATATAGTTTGATAATCAAGACTTACATATCCAAGAAGGCTTAGATAATCAGAACCATAAAAACCAGTGTTTTTCTTTCCGCTCACAATCTCCAGCATCAATACTCCAAATGCAAACACATCAGACTTCAAGGAGAAAAGCCCATCCATAGCATATTCCGGGGACATATAACCGCTGCATTTGAAATTTAAATGTAATTAGTTAGTGAGGCAGTAATCAGTATGATCATGCTCCTTAAGTTGCATTCTACTTACTAAGTGCCAACAATTCGTTTGGTATTCGCTTGCAAATCATTCCCGCTAAAGATCCTTGCCATGCCAAAATCTGAGATTTTCGGGTTCATCTCAGCATCCAACAGAATGTTGCTAGCTTTTAGATCCCTGTGAACTATTCTTAACCGGGAATAATGATGCAGATATAGAAGCCCTTGAGCAATGCCTTTCATGATTTGAACACGACTCTTCCAACTCAGTTGTGCTTTCTTTATTGGATCTGCATTCAAGTGCACAAAATGTTTTGCTAATGTAAACCTTTCCTAGAAGGCTAGAGTATAACTGAACAATGAAAATGATGATGAGATGACTAACCAAAAAGAAAAAAGTCCAAGCTTTTGTTTGGCATGTATTCATACACTAATATCTTCTCATCATTTTCAACACAGCATCCTATTATCCCAACAAGGTTTCTGTGCTGAAGTCTGGCTATCAGTTCTATCTCATTCTTGAACTCTTCGAGGCCTTGTCCGGACATTTTTGAAAGCTTTTT
>JAPKLW010001825.1:65575-144514 GCA_026898455.1 Plectranthus barbatus | reverse complement strand
GGTCTGTTGCTGTGTTTTCATTTGCGTGAGTTTTCTTTTGTGTTGTGGAGGTCTATTGATTTTAATTAAAAAATCTGCGAAGTATTTTTCTTTTAAAAGGTTTCTTATATGCGCACACATAATTTCTTTGTTTATTATATTTTCCAAATTTTTCCATGTAATTAAACAAGCCCAAAAATTCCCAAAATATAATCCAACAAAAGAAATTAATCACATAAGCATGCTTGGAAAGCTGTAAATAATAAAAGCTGTAAATCATGCTTTTCCTATTATCTACACATGCGCACATAATAAATCACATATCATACGAGGACAATTAAGGCAAACAAAAATTACTCGTGGCCCCACAAAATAGGAAAAACAAATCCTATCTATTACAATTTGAATTTGAATCTATTTGGATAGATACAAATCTTCTCAAATCTTCCAGGGCCTCCAAATCTTTTGGGATTTAGGTCTTTGTGATCTGATGATTTGCCCTAACCCTAATGCAAACCCTAGGGTTTACACAAGATTGCACAAACCACTAAAACATGACCCATCGCGATGGGACAGCATCAGCCGACGACGACCACCGCCGCCGCGCGTGCATCGCGCGCCGCCCTGGTCCCTCGCGCGCGCTCAGGCCGCGCGCCTGCCACGCCACCGCCGTCGCCCGCCGTGTCCTCCGCCGGCCCTGTGTCGGCTCCATCTTCGTTCTTCGTCCTCAACCCGTCCAATTACATAATTTTGAAAAATAAAAATTACAGAATCTATTCTACTATAATTTTTCAAAATCTACTCTAATCACGGATTTTCTCGTGATTTAACAAAATTAATTCAGCCCTACACGGATAAACCACCGCGGGCTGAATTACACGGGTTACCACGAGGAACAAAAACCAACATCTACAAAACGATAAATTCATACATGCATATCGAATTTGATTATACACAAAAGAGCCATAAATAAAGAACCTGGCTCTGATACCAATTGTAGGGTTTTCCCGTGAAATGAATCACCAAAACCAATTTGAACCAGATCAATTTATGGGTATTGTGCATGATTAAAAACATAATAAACCCTAGCATGCTCCTATGAATTTAATACTCAGATTTGTGGATTGAGAGATTACCGTAATTCCGTCGAGTCTGATCCGATCTTTTGCGTTTAATTTCCAACTTCAATTCAACCACGCAATTCGATTTTATCAGCGGAAGTAGAAATTAGCAATCTAATTTCTAGATAAATTCGAAATAAAGAAAGAAAAGAAATAGGATTTCTGTTCTCCAGATCAGGTCTTCAGATCTGTATCCCAATGTTGTTCAGATCTACTACTGGTGAGGACTCCTTAGATCTGTGGTTTGAGCAGGACCAGAATCAAAATTCTCCTCCTTTCTCTGTTAAGATCGGCGCCCCTCTCTATCTATCCTAGGTTTAGTGTGTTTCAACTGTGTTACAACTTATGAGAGAGAGCTGTTTATTTATAGACCTAGGGTTGTAAACTCTAATGGGCTCCTGGGCTCAACTCAGCATATTTATTTGGGCCAGACCTGGGACCTAATGCAAATAATAAAGTGGGCCTATAAATTAATTAATTCCCATGTCCACAACCCAGGACACAATTAATTAATTAATATTAATTCTTTTTCACCACATAATTAATACTGACCTACCCCTTTATTACCACGTTTATGAGAACGGGCTGCATTTAATTGAGAATCCCCATATTTAAGGTTATCGAACATCCATTAATTAATCGGAGCCTCTGACAAGCTCTAACTACAATTAATTAATATCTTATTATTCCTGAGTAGTACCACTCAATCCTTATCACTCGTGCCTGAACTTAATCAACCTGCAGGACTTTGACACGATGAATGTTATTGAGCTCCTCAGGGAATGTCCCCATCCTATTACTCGGATATGGTTACCTAAACCCAGTCTCAGGCGGTACTACACGAATTGCTGTTACCCAAGATGCGGATATACGAGCACGTTACTTAGGCTCTCCACCATGACAAGTCAAAGCAACAATCAACTCGTGCAAACCGCTGAACCTTCGTTAGGGTTTGGACTCAATCAATATAACGAGATCTTATATTCGCTGATGTCAGACAAATGAATATATCTCACTGCGGTCCATCAATACGCCACCTCTGCGTACCAGCATGTCAAGTAACCAAGACAGACTACTTATTCCGACAATGCCGAAGCCATCCGGACAGACGTATCCTCATACGTTGTCTCGGCTGTGATCAGGTTTATGTCTCACTAGGTCAAGTGATCATACTGTCTTCTGCGATCTACAACACACCGTATGATCGTCTCTATCGGTGAGACAAAAGGATACCATTGTTCATACATGTAAGATTGTTAACAGATAGGAGAAATAAACCGTTGTATACTCATTATAATAAATGCTTTTAGTATACAAAACCCATCAGAAGACACTAGACCTAACCCTAGCTTCGAGTTGGTTGGTGCTCGCCGAGAAATCAAGATCGGCTCTAGGTTTTTCGGGGTCGGTTAGGGCTTCCAAGGGTCTTGCACCCTCAAGCCCCTAGGGTTTCTACGTCTCAGTGCTCGATATCGAGGAGCTAGGAGGGTCAGTGACGATCTCCAGACTTTGACGTTTCTGGGTCATCTGGTGGGCCTCTCGTTTTGGTCCGATTGTCATTTGGGCCGACGCGGGCCTGAGCCTGACCCCAACAACTATGTTGCCCTTTAATGAAGTAAAATAATGATAAAATGCCGCGTTTTTTGCTAAATGTCTTATTTAATCTGGATCGTTGATGTTGTCAAATTTATGGACTGTATTTATTCTCATTTCTCACGATAAGGGTTATTCTCACTAGATCAACCCCTATATATATATATATATATATATGATCATAGGGAGCGGATCCAGTGAGAAAACTCTTAACGTGAGAAAGTGAGAAAGATGCTTGATTGCACTCACGACATTGCTTGATTGTATTCAGGTCGTTGCTTGATTGCAATGCTGCTTGATTGTGCTTTAGTTGTTGCTTGATTATTTTGATGCTTGATTGTATTTTAGTTGTTGCTTGATTCAATATCAACCATTGATTTTTTTAGATCTGATGGACATGATTTATTCTTTTTTCTCACATGGAGATTTTTTTTACATGATCCCTCCTCTATGATCATATATACATATAATATATAACTTAATATAAATTTGAGAAACTATCTAAATTTATCTCAAACTTGAAATGAGTTTTCAAATTTGTTTCAACTTTTGAATATAAACTACTAGTATAAATATTCAAGTTGTATTAAAATAGGAATTTAGTTTTAATATACAATGCTAAATATATATCTAAATATATAAATTAAGTAGGTCGGCTTACTAGGCTTAAAATGCTGGATTTGAAACCCAATCCTAAGCCTGTTTAGTTATACAGGTCTTTAAAAAATTTTAAGTCTAACTTTTTTATGAGATAGACCGAACCTAACTAAGCGTTAGGTAGGCTGGGCCGTAGGCATTATTGAGTAGCCTGACCTATTCCCATTCATACTTGTCGAATTGAGATTTTTTTTTCTATTTTTTTAGAGTGATGAAAATTGAATCCTTACTTGTAGAATTGAGATTTTTTTTTCTATTTTTTTTAAGAGTGATGAAAATTGAACTTGACATCACTTATTTGAAAGAGTTTTAAAATATTTGTAATGGAGAGGCAAAATATATATATTTTTTTATAAACTTAAAAGAAACAGTAATTGAATGGTAGGGGTGGAAATATGCTAGGCTTAGGTAGGTTTTGCTCCGACAGGTTTGGGCCTGCGTTAAACTCATTAAGTTTGGGTCTGACCTATTTACTATCATAGGCTTTTATAAAGACCTTAGTCTGGCCTTTTTAGTAATATAGGTCAGGCTTCTAGCCTACTTGAGGCCTATTTAATAATTTTTTGTAAAAAAATATTTTTAAATTAGAAATACATTATTTGTTTTATAAATTATATATATATATATATATATATAACTTAATAAAAATAAGAGAAACTATGTAAATCTATTTCAAACTTGAAATGAGTTCTTGAATCTAATTCGGACTTTAGAATATAAACTACTAGTATAAATATTCAAGTTGTATTAAATTATGGATTTAATTTTTTATATACAATAATAAATATATCTAATAATTATATAATTTATTATTTAAGTAGGCCTACCCTGTTAGGCTCGAAAGATCAGATTTGAAACTCGAGCCCAAGCCTTTTTAATTATATAGGCCATTAAAGAAGCCTAAAAACCTGACCTTTTTATGAGATACGCCGAACCTATATAGACTTTAAGTAGGCTAGACCGTAGTCCCTGTCGGGTAGCCTGACCTATTTCCACCCTGTTGAATGGTTATATTTCACTAAAAGAATCAATAATTGAAGCAGATTATTAGTGTAATACCAAAAAGAGAGAAGTAACCAAATCTAAGGATTGTCATTGAAAAAAGAAATATAGGCAAAAAAAAAATTAAAAAAAAATTAATATATATTTTTCACAGTAAAAAATCAGATGAAAGAGTATATGTTTTTGTTTTTGTTTTTTTTTTTCCATTACAACAATATTAATTGTCATGAGCAAAAAAGGATTTAAGGTTTAGGGCTTTTTAGTTTATGCCCTAAAAAAATTTGTAGCAGTGAAATTCGTATTCGCGGTGCCTTCGTATACACCCTGCACGCCTTCGCCATCAATTGGGCTATCAATTTCTTGCTTTCCTTCGACTTCGTTTGAAGTAAGTCAGAATCTGATATTGAAAAAATCTAAACTGCTACCTCCCTGCGTTTCTTGATCCTTCACGCGCCAAATTGCCATTCTTGCGTTTTTTTAATCACAGGAAGTGACTGGGAAGTTTGTATATTCAGGGAAGGTGGGTGATTTCACGGTTTAAAGATAGTAATTGTTTTGAATATCTCTCTTTTAACGCCCTCCTCATAATGTTTATTCGTTCAGGCCTTACAGCAGTTGATAGTTAGCGAAATCAGTTGAAAAGCGAATAAATTAATATGACTGAGGCAATTGATTCTACACCCAGCAATGAACGAATTAGTAGGTAAGGGTATTGGCATTATTTTCTTGACTATTCTTTTTCAAATTATGTTTTTGCTTCTCTATTTGGAGGGAAAGAACCTTAGTTTTTATGGCATGTATGCTCCAGAGAATCTCCACAGTTGGTTGCTCTGTTGAAGGAAATGAAGCAAGGGTTGGATAATGTGGGGAATAAAATCCAAGCTTTAACTGATAAGGTATTGCTTGGTATTTCTACACATATCAAGATACTTGGAGCAAGTTTTTGTTGTGCTTTTAATTGTTGACTCGACGTAATTCATGTTATGATTTTCTTATCAAATTATCAATAAAGATAAAAGTGATGCAGAAATTAGAGGGAGACTAGTGGAAGATATTAATTTCGGGTTATGTCTCGTGTCCAGGTGAAAGCAGGTAATTTCCCGACATCAGATGGGATAAGCTATCTTGAGGCCAAACACTTGCTTCTTCTGAACTACTGTCAGTCGCTCGTGTATTTTCTGCTTCGCAAGGCAAAAGGATTACCAATTCAGGGGCATCCAGTTGTTAGGAGTCTTGTTGAGATAAGATTATTCTTAGAGAAGGTATCTCTTTTTATCTCAGAACACATTTGACTGTAGAAATTGAAAGGAAAGATAGGAGGAGAAAACAATGAACCAAGTACTTATGCCAGCAGCTGTCTTAATTATCTATGAAAAACTTATGTTTTGAGATTTTGATACGTGGTTGATTTGATTGTGTTGCATTATGGGTTTTCATTTCCATTTGTTTAGGACTTTTGTTACTTCATCTCTTGCTATTGTGCAGATTCGCCCAGTGGACAGGAAAATGCAGTACCAAATTCAAAAGCTAACAAATACTACAACATCATCAACGACGGAAAAACCAGGTTTGACTGTGAAAAAGGGAACAATTGAAACAGAAAAGGCGGAGGACTTGTTAAGATATCGCCCAAATCCTGATTTGCTTATCAGCAAAACAAATGCAGCTTCAGAGGTGATTGAACTATATAAATCAGCAGCAATTGAATTTTTTTTTTTTTTGGGGGTGGGGGGGGGTAGGCTATTCTTCATTTTCTTTTTATCTGTAAAATAATGAAATGAAATTGTTATACAGGATGGTTCTGGTGTATACCGACCCCCAAAATTTGCCCCAACTGCTATGGAGGAAGATAAAATGTCAAGAAAAGAGAAAAATGCTTTGAGAAAAGAGAAGGAGATGCTGCGACAAGCAAAACAGAGTTCTTATGTTAGAGAGTTAATAAATGATCTGGAGGGAAAACCAGAGGAGGTGCGTTTTGATGGTAGAATTTTTAATTATATTCCTGTTTCTGTTTTATTGCATTATGCGATGATTTATTTTTGCTATGAAAAATACAGATTAGAGAAAATGTAGGAGCAGAGAGTAGAGAAGCGACAAAGTACTTTGCAAAGATGGAAGAGCGTGCTCGACAAGAAGAGGAACTTTTTACTCGTGCACCTCTGACCAAAGCTGAGAAAAAGAAGATGAAACATCTAACTAAGTCTAGAAATGGGTGAGATTCTGTGGCAAATGGAAAAAAAGAGCTGCATAATTACATGATCGGTTCATCCGTCTGGATAATTTGCTTGTCTCGTGCTATTTTTACGAATTAAGTGCTGATTTTATCTTCGTTGTGCCAGGTTGCTTGGTCTCACCGAGAGCTTCTACGACGAGATAAAAACTTTACCCCTTGATGGTAGTGCCCCAGAAGAAATTGACAGTTTTAACAATGCTGACAGTGGAGGTAGAAAATTTAACAAGCGCAAGGTATGACCCTATACTTTTAAAGTAGTTTAACTTTTGCAGCCAAAATATATTGAAATTCATAGACATGCACATGCATATCTATTAATATATTAATGGAAAGAAGTTTAATTTATTTATCAATTTGTCATTTTTTCTCCAAAAGTTATCACATTAACATTAATATTAATTTTTCTATTTGCCAATATATCTCATTATTATTACAATATGTCATACTATGTTAAGATTAATAATTATAAATCTCAATCCAAAAAATATTATAGTTTATAGTCTAGTTTTTTCCCACTTGAATTATAAATTTGATTTAGGCCAATAAGTTTGGGCTAGAATTATAGTACTCCCTCCGTCCCTTTAGAGTAGAAGATTAAGAGTTGTGAGTGTAGTGGAATTAATATTTTATTGGTGAGTGTGAAAAAGTTTGCCATTTTAGGAAAGTGGGACTAATTTATGGGACAAACAAAAATGGGAAATGGGACTACTTCAACGGGACAGAGGGAGTATATGTTTTTTAGATTTAAGAACTTAAGACAAAAATTATAATAGCCTACTTCCTAGAATTAAGTTATACAAGTATTATATTGATTTGAACCAATAAGTTTGAGCTAGAATAATATATGTTTTTTTGGAATTTATTTTAATGTGCTTTTAACTAATGAATGAATTAAATAAGATATTCAAACGAAAACGAAGACTATATTTTTAAAATAAAAATAAAAATATTGAATAATTTACTGGCATATTTTCAAAGTACAAATGTACTAAATATTTTCGTGCAACGCACGTGTTGGATCCTAGGATAGTTTTATAATCAGTGCGAATTGTAGTTGGCCCATTGCGATGGATGATGTAGCAACTGAAAAATGTTTACAGTTTCTCCATTATTTTGAACTCATCATTCATTTCTATTAAAGCCTTAGGCTAGTCTATCTTTGTTAAGCTTGTTCGAAATGTTTTCACAAAATATTACTGCCATAGTAAATCTTTGAGTTAGTAAATAGAGACATTTTTGTTTATGCTCGTCACTTTATACCTACTTCATCATTGATTCATTTCGCATAGAACATCCTAACAAAAAGTGTAATGATGCTGGTTTACAGAGAAAGCATTGAGTCGAGGCGAAATTCTTCAGGGGAGCGGGCATACATGCTTTAGAACAGGATGTCACAGATGAGAGATTATTTAGTTGGTATCTTTTTCTTAAGATCGGTTGTCATTGTAAACGATTGTGTATTATTTCTGCTTCTTGATTAGGCTTAAAATAGAGCTCATTTCGAAAGGATCCCCTCCTTTTATAGGTCTATGCCAGAATGAATTAGGGGAAACTTTAGATGAAATTTTTGTTTGAACTAAGCAAGATGTAGCTTTCATTTCTGATTTCAGTTTTCGTGGATTCTTGAACTCTTCATGCACCATCTTCAAAGTCTTAAAATTGAGCCTAATTATTTGAATTTTCTGACTATTACACTATATTTTATTTAGAAGGCAAAAACTTGTAGGTTTTGTGAGATATTTCAAATAGAATGCATTTTATATTTAGCGAATTTTGGTTGGAATATACATTTAATTAAATGATATATTCAAATGCAACATTTCAATATATGAAATATATCATTTATTTTTTTTAATAGGAATACATTTATTAAACTCACACACTCAGATGTTCCCAGGGAAGTTCGAACATGTGACCTCTTGGTCCAGGCAAGGTGCTTTTACCACTATACCCCAAACGAGGGGACAACTCATTCTGAATGAAGTATGCATTTTGTTCAAATTACACTTAAATGTAAAATACATTCCTTTTAAATATTTTACAAAATCCATATCTCCAGGGACTCACTCAGTTTGCAATTCATATAGAGCCTATTTTATCACATCTCACCTATCTAGTACTTTTTTTTAATTACTTGAAATGGATCATGCCATGTACAAAATAGATATTGATTATAAAATGAAATGGTCAAGCCGGCCAAAATGAAATAATTTGGTCAGTTTGATGATTAAAGATTGATAAGATATTATTTTTCCAAATTGTATAATTTAATTTGATTTATGAACTGACTATTTTAACTGGATCAAGACCGTTATTATCATTAAAAACATATATTACATTAAATTATAATATAGTACAATCAATAACAATATTTTATATAATATTTAAATGTATCTTCATCCTATTTTTTTTATCATTAATGTCAATAATTTATACATTACTTTTTTATTTCAAATTTTGTCAGCTATCAAAACATTGACATATAATATTAAATAAAAATGCTTATGCATAAGTTAATGTATTTCTTGATGAAATATCTGTAATTTTATTTTGACAGTGATATTATAAAATATGAAACTTCTACGTATTATCGATTGTTCGTGTCTTTGAGATCCCTATATTATTTTATAGAAGCATAAGTTGTTTGTTTTCACAAAATAACTAAAAAAAGAAAAAATATTGGATGTTTCGACTATTATTGTTGAAGAGGTATTCCAAACTGTCAAACCGACTGAACCAAAATGTTTTAAAATAATTTAACCGGTTTAATATGAAAATTTTTCAAATCATACATATTATTTTGACCGATATTTCACCCTTTAAACCGATCAAAATACACCCTAATATTTATATGGTTAAATTAAAGTTGCTAAAAATAGAGAAATAAATACAAATGAAGGGCTTGATAAGTAGTAAACCAGAAGTTGAAGGGCCTAAACAAATTAATCAGTCTAGCTAGCATCTGCCACTTGATATAAGCAAAAGACGTTATCATTTCATCGACTCGCTACTCCGTCCATGGCTTCATCATCCAACTCTTCCGCGGCTCTCGTATTCCTCCTCGATGGCAGAAACTCCACCCGTAATCACGCCATCGCTCATTTCATGCGCTACCGGGCGCTACCTCCGGCAGCCGGCCGAAATCTCGCGTTGCCTCGGTGGAACAGGAAGAAGCATAACAGCAGCTTCGTTGTTTTCAGTAAAAAGCAGGAAAGTCCGATGAAGTACAATAAGCTCGGGGACTCCGACCTCGTAATCAGCGAAATCACTCTCGGCACTGTGAGCCTTCTCTACGCCTCTTAATATTTATTCAATTATTGAACGTTGAGATTACTGGTGATTTCAGTAGTTTTTTCAGTCACATTGTATTGCCCTAGGGTATGGTGGAGTTCTGAAGTTTCGTTAGTCAAATTAAGATTTGGTCTGATGAGTTTACTGTATAATTTGTGAGTTTATGCATAGTGCAGATGACTTACGGCCAGCAGAATACAGAAAAAGAGGCTCATGAATTGCTCAGTTATGCATTTGATCGTGGAATTAATGCTTTAGATACTGCAGAAGCGGTAAGTCTCAATGGCACCCCACCAAACTAGGCTTACCATTATGATGCGATGAGTTAAAGGCCTGTTCAAACAAAGTTTTATGTTTACCATACGGATTTAGGTGTATTCACTTGTCGCATGTGATTGAAGAAATTTGTTTGTGGAATACTATTTATCTGTCACAATTTCTTGTTGCCAATTCTGGTCCTCTGGTTGATGATAATTAAGGTATACTGTTTTTGTTTCTTAGTATCCAATACCACCGATGAAAGAGACCCAAGGAAGGACAGATCTGTATATTGCAAGCTGGATGAAGAATCAACCCCGAGACAAGGTGCTTTAATATTATTCCGACTCATGTTTTGATTTGGAATTTTCATTCTTTTATCTGATTGATATCTTCATTCAGTTCTCTACCACTCTTTCTTTTCCGCTCCTGTTATTGCGAAAATGAACTGACCTATGCTAATTTGGTAGCTGTAGCCTGCATGTTTTGCTAATTTATGCCAAAGAACTTGATAGTGTGTGAATGATGTTAACTGTCAGATCACCGATGAGGAGAAAATCCATTTTCTGGTACTAATAACTAAACAAGAACACTGATGAGACAAAAGATAATATTTATTTGGTGAGGCAAAAGATAATGAGGACTCACCGGTTTCACATTCATAATGTATACCGACCAAAGATATTGTTTAAGTTATGGAGTACATCATGGATCGTTGGTATTGACTTTTCTGTTACAATAACAACCTTGCTCAATATTTCCCAATTTTCATCAAATAAACTTTGGTCTGATACAGAGATTGATGTCAATTAGCCACTCTTAGGTTGTCCAAGCTCATTATGGATTCTTAAACATTTATGAAATGTTAATTGTGGTAGCCACAGCTGATTCAAAGCGCTTGCAGCTCCTGAATCCAGTATTCTTTTCAAATTCCCATTTATGGCACATAATGTTCAAACTACAAAGATAATGTTCTTTGTATGACTTCATGTTCATTGGAACATCATGCAATGCATCAGATATAATGATTATGTCTGTTTTGAACAATTATGGCAGATTTGTGAGACGTCAAAACAATTTTTATTTTTTTCAAATTTAGGTTATTTTGGCAACAAAAGTTTCTGGTTACTCAGAGAGATCAACTTATTTGCGTGACAGCGGAAAAATTGTGCGAGTTGATGCTGATAATATTTTGGAAAGTGTGGAGAAAAGTCTTAAACGCCTTAATACAGATTACATTGACCTACTCCAGATCCACTGGTACCAATTGTTATACCTTCTTACCATTTTATTTCTTATTACATATTTTTTTTGTGGAATATAGTTTGCCTTTGACATGTTTACTTGAAGTTATCATTTCTTGGTTTATTCAGCAACTTTGTTCCCACTCACTCATAAAAGCTTCTGAAGATATTTTGTTATCTGTAATCTGATTAATGGACTCAAATTATTCATTGTGTAAGCACAGTCTCCAGCCGGCTTTACATCTGGAACTTTAGCATAAAATCAAATGCCGGTCTTTTATCTTTGTTTATTTATCTGTTGCTTACAATTCCCCTCTTGATGAAATAGAGAGTTTATTAGTTATGTATGTGTAGCATACTTTAATTTTAGGTCACTGCTTGCAAGAAGAAACTTAGAAGCATTAAACGTGACTTCGTTTTTTAGATATGGATTACTTACCAAGTAGTTTTGCAACTCAATGGTCCTCCATGTGGCCAAGGTTCAGTAAGATGTCCAAATGAAATGGAATTGGGGTGATCAGATAAACTCAAGGTTTCTAATTTGATAGATGGAGAAAAATAAATCAAATGACAAGCCACTAGTGGGTTCTCCTTTGAGGAGGGCAGTTGTGTGGATTGTTGTACTAGGAAGCTTCTGAAGTTTCAGCCATTTGGACTAAATCTTCAAGTTGATTATGATATATCTGCAGCTGGCTAGATTCAACAATTGCAAGAGTTAGTCATGTTCTCTACAAGAATACAAAATTCTGATAACTAATCTATAAGTAAAGTAAAACAGAAAATATCTTGCTAGTAGCTTCTATTACTTACTAGCTCTGGATTAATTATAAGTTTGGAACTGATTTGTTTATTTCCAGTTCCATCTTGTTGGACCGAGGGTTAGATAAACCTTTCCTGGAGATATTTTATTTCTACAGTATAACAAACTTGTTTCCTTCCTAGTTATGATACTAAGAAATGGCATCTAAGCTTTTATTGCACATGCACGACTGAGCTAGATATCTTTGCAGTTCCTCTAATTAACAGCTACTTGATATATTCCAGGCCAGATCGCTATGTTCCATTATTTGGGGAATATTTTTATGATCCTGCAAAGTGGAGAGAAAGTGTACTATTCACAGACCAGCTGAGAGGATTTCAAAAACTCATCGATCAAGGGAAGGTACGCTTTTACCGTTTCAGAAATGCTTTTCATAATTTGCAATTACCAAATATAGAATGGAACTGGTTCTTCTTATATGGATAACTTTGGAAACATTAATCACATTCAAATCATTTTAGTACTTCAATTAATAAAATCGAAGTTAATAGACTACTAGGTTTTCTATTTGCAAAGATAAAATGATACTGCCTTTTATGACACTATCTACAATCTTCATATGTGTTCGTATATCATGCAGCACAGCGCCTAAGGGCCTTTCCATGAAATAGTTATGCACATTATAGGGCTGTTGTCAAATACATCTGTTTCGATATTTTTTCATCGTTCTGGTTATCATGAACAATGCTAATATCAATCGTTCCACTGTACGATGATAATGATTAAGACTCTTAGCTTGCTGGGGTTTGTATGTACATTGTTTCTATGATTCGATAAAGAAGAAATGCTTTTGTTTCTGATCAGTTGAACAGCTGTTTCTGGGATTGGGCTGCTGTCAATTGTCATAATCTATTTGTTTAACCTGCTGTCTAGGATACAAAACATGCATGCACAGATCTCATGTAAGATTTTCATCTAGAGGAATAAAGCTTAAGCTGAAAATACATTGTTAAACTCAAATTCTCAAAAAAAAAAAATAATAATAATAATAACAAATAAATATAAAAATAAAAGAAACAAAAAAACTGAAAAAAGTCAATGTCAGGCAGATGGTCTGTGTACGTTCAACTTTTATTGGCAAGCTTGTTATAACCACAGGCCCACAACATCAATAATGATTATTGAATATCAAAATTTATGCAGGTGAGGTACATTGGTGTTTCCAACGAAACTTCATATGGAGTCATGGAGTTTGTTCATGCTGCTAAAGTTGAAGGACTACCAAAAATTGTCAGCATCCAAAACAATTACAGTATGCTAGTCAGATGCAAATTTGAACGTAAGTTAATGCTCCAGCATGATCAGGAATTACATGATTCCTCTTTCATGCCATAATTTCTCCACACTGCATTCTTTGCAAAGTTGATTTATTAGTTAAGCAAAATACTGCTATGATGTGCAGTCGACCTAGTTGAAGTGTGCCATCCAAACAATTACAACATTGGTTTGCTTGCTTACTCTCCCCTCACGGGTGGATCATTGACCGGGAAGTATCTAGACATCAATTCGGAAGGTGCAAAAGGAGGGAGGTTCAACCTCTTTCCTGGCTACATGGAAAGATACAATAAGTCCTTTTCTAAGGTAATCTTTGTACATTTGTTAACTCAGTAGCTGAAGATGTTACTCTCAAGTCATCACAACGGTTTATCCAAAGAAAACTAGTCTCTAAACCTCATTTTATTCTTTATTAATAGCTCACATTGAAGCATTTGGGCATGATGTCATGCTGTTGTTTCTCCTCAAAAGGAAAAGCATTAGCAATGGTCTAACTAAATCTTTAAATCACAGGAAGTTACGTCCATGTATTTCGAAGTGGCCAAGAAACACGGGCTGAGTTTGGTTGAGCTAGCTCTTGCATTTGTACGAGACCGCCCATTTGTAACAAGCTCAATCATAGGCGCCACTTCTGTGAATCAACTAAGAGAAAATATTGATGCAGTTCTTACAACTCAACGGCCTCTGCCTGCAGATGTGGTAAAAGATATTGACTACATTTTCAGAAGGTACAAAGATCCAGCAATAGATTAGGCTCACTGCACTATAACCATGCTCACCTGTGTTTCATCTCAAAACTTATTTTTTGGTATTCACCTTTCTTGATCCTGGATTTCTCATTTATGCTGCCCTGCACTGAGTGAGATGATGCAGTGTTTAATTATTCAGTGTTTTAACTATATGCACATCCATATATATTTATTTATACGAATCACACTTCTTTAAATTATTAGAGCATCCACAGTGGAGCTCCTTAAAAAAAATAAGGAGCTCGCCACGTAGGATCAGCTGCCAAATGGAGGAGAGAGAATGCATAAATGAAGCAAATGGGTAGAAATTTAAGCACCCAGCTCCCATAAAAAAAGTGGGACCCACCTTCAATTAACTGACGCGCGAGTTTGGGACACGCATCTCACAGGCGTGGCGCGTGCACTGCACGCGCCCGCTGTGAGAATGGTGATGGAAAAGCCTTTTTTTCACTTTTTTTTAATTTTTATTTTCCGTTTTTTTTTTTGGTTTATTCTTTTCTCTTTTTTTTTTTTTTGACGTTTTTGTAATTTTATTTCTTTACGTTTTTGTCTTTTTTTTCAACGTTTTTTTGTTTGATTTTTTTTTTCATTCACATATTTTTTTTAATTCTTTTTATTTATTAGTTTTAGTACGATTTTTAAAAAAATAAAAAATGAATATGATTTATATATTATATATTATAAAAATAATATAAATTGAGGTAGATGCTGACGTGGCGCACATGTGGGGTAGATAAAAATTTTTAAGCACCCACCATTGTGGATGCCCTTATCGAAACTTCCCCTAAAAGGACCAAAAAAAAAAAAGAAGCAATTAATGTAACGCCATTATGAGTAATGGCTTAACCACTTCCTGCTGGTGGATGGAGTGCAAATCAACTACCCAAACTTAATTTCACATTTATTAGTGCTTCAAAATAGCTGGGTTTTGATGGTTATTTTAGAAAAATTTCGAGCTTCAACTTATTAGTATAGCTTTGCTTAATGATAAGTAAGGGTGTAATTAAATCAAGTTGAGTCGAATAGTGTTGTGCTCAAGTTTGACTCGTTTAATATCAAATGAGTCTCGAGCTTTTCTATCAAATACTTTGAAATTTAGTCTTAATCTAGTCTAAATAAACTTTTTAAATTTAGAATATACTTCCTCCGTCCCACCAGAATTTTTGCACTTACCAAATTGAGCGACTCAATTGAATTGTTATATTTCTAAAAATGATACTCCCTCCGTCCCATTAGATTAAACGCGTATTCCTTTTTGGTCCGTCCCGCTTATTAGACATGTTTCCTTATTTGGCAAAAAATTAGGCTCCAAAAATTCAATTTTGATTAATGCTTATTTTATTGTTGTTGACTGAATTCTTGACTTTTTTAAATAGGTAATTAGTATTTATTTTATTAATATTTTTAGTATTAATCTTTCTTCAAACAATCATTTATATTTTATCTTGGTTCATGTGCCACTCCCTCCGTGTCTAATACAATGGGACGAAGGGAGTAACTTTTTCATACTCAATAATAAAATATTAATTCAATTTACACTCACGTCCTTAATTCCCATGCCAAAAAGAAATACTACATTTCGTATGGGTTGTGTAAGAAATTAATTCAAATAACTATGTTTATTTGCTTATATCATACCCGGCCCAAATCAATACACATGTTCTATTAATATATCTCAATTTGGTAAAAAGAATGATTAAATTTAAAACCTAATCAGAAAACTAATAATAATGTGATTTTTGAAAACTTTTGATTATTATTTAAGTCTCAAATTAGGCCCAAAATGATAAAGAATTTATTTTACAGAAAGAAGATCCATAAATTTCTTTTCGTTAATGACGAGTGACGACGTAAGAAAATAAATAAAAATTGATAGATTGCGAGCCCATAAACTTTGAATTAGTAAAGGGGAGTTAAAAATCTAGGAAAAGAAAACAAAAATGAATGATTTGATGTATTTGAGTTTAGGAAAAAAGGGTGAAGCTGATTTCATTTCTTCCCTTATCGAGTAAGAAACCAACCTTATATGTGTTTTCTCCATCTCCACAACCCAACTCACCATTTCCTCCGTTAAAAAAAGTTGACTATTTTCTTCTTCTTTCTCTCCCCTTTCATGGGTTCCTTTTCCGATTGAACAGGGGAATTCAAAATCCGATTTTTCCCATCGAGAAGGAAGAATGGGGCAGAGTCAATCTAAGGATGAATTGTTGTATCAGCAGGTGAGCTATGGAAATGTCGAAGGCATCAAAGCTCTGCATAGTCAAGGGGCCGGACTTGAGGTACCCCATCTATCATTTCTTGCCTGTGTTTATGCTCATCTGAATATATATGTTCTTTTAGGTATTTTTTTTCTTTCGTGTTTTTGCTATTTTTTGTGTTTATCTATCTAAATACTTCTCATAGTTAGTCAATGCCTGTGCCAATTTTTCGATTATATATTGATTGTGGACAATTGTCTTGTATGATGCTTGTTTTAACAGATTTTGGGTGTGATCAGTAGAATATATTGTTTTGTTCTGTTATTAAGTCCACCCATCCTTGTAGAAATGATAAGCTTTAATGTAAGTAACAACTTCAGTATTGGGGGCCGGGGAAGCGGATTATGTTTGCCCCTGCAGACTGTTGTTGCTGCATAAGTCGTTGTTCATCACTTCTTGTGATGTTAAATCTGTCTGTAAAAGTATATACGTGCCCGGAACTTACTCTGTATGTGCTGAATTCTCCTTGGGTGGCAGTGGATTGACAGTGAAGGCAAGACTGCATTGATTGGAGCTTGCATGAACCCACAACTTTATAACGTAGCCAAGACTTTGATTGAATTGGGTGCCAATGTTAATGTATACCGTCCAGGTAAATTCCTTTTATGTACCTTTCAGTGTCTTACATGCAATGCTTCATGTTTCAATTCGTTTTAATTGCCTGATTTCTGTTTTGTCATATTCCTACCCATCTCTGTAACTAGTGAAACTAAGGATTATCAACAGACTGTTTGTTGTTTACTTTTTAGAAAAGAAACTTCATAGTGAGTTGTTTATGTTTGAGCTGCTACAATCAAAGAAATCATCATTATATATATATATATCTATATATATATCGGGAGCGGATATGGTGAGAAGGGTTTTAACGTGAGAAAGTGAGAAAGATGCTTGATTTTGTTCATGAGGTTGCTTAATTGTATTGAGGTCGTTGCTTGATTGCAACGTTGCTTGGTTGTGTTTTAGCTGTTGCTTGGCTATTTTATTCCTTGATTGTGTTTTAGTTGTTGCTTGTTTGAATATGAACCATTGATTTTTTTTAGATCTAATCGACATGATTCATTCTTTTTTCTCTCGGTGGGATTTTTTTTTACATGATCTCTACACTCTCTCTCTCTCTCTCTATATATATCTATATATATATATATATATATATATAAAACTATTTTTTGCTTAGACATGGTGATCAATATTATATTTTCATTGGAATTATGTTTCTCCTGACATAATATGATTTTATAGGTTTTGCTCAAGATCAAGTGAAATATGATCCTATTTGACTTAATGTGCTCTTTTCTTTTTGATTTTCTATTATGGATACTGCTCTAGTTGATGTGCTCCCATATTGATGATTGGTGGCCTTTTTCAGTTACCTACTATTTTCTTGTCTTAGCTTTAAGAATGCTGGGGGTTGTGAATGTGCTTTATATAGGAAGGTTGGGTAAGTAGATATGGTTTTCACAATGCTTTAATTGTACCCTCTACTCTGATGTACATGTTATAGCATCTAATGATGATTAATGTTGGCATTTTCTAGTCCACTTTTAATTGATTGTCTTGTTTTTATTCATCCCCCTAAAATTGCTCTATCTTGAAGGTCGCCATGCAGGAACCCCTTTACATCATGCTGCAAAGAGAGGGCTAGATCAAACTGTAAAATTACTTCTTTCACATGGAGGTGAATATAAACATTCTTGGTTTTTGATGATTTTGAGTTTAAAAGAATAAATGCATTTATCATCTTTTCTTATTTTGATTTATTGGAACTTCAGCAAATGCTCTAGTAATGAATGATGATTGTTATACGCCACTTGACCTTGCCAGAGCCAAAGGGTTTGGCAATGTTGTACGAGCTATTGAGGTATACGCCTGTTATTTATTTTCATTCAGTTTGTTTCCACGTCCACTGTGATTCTGACATCTCAACTCTTTTTGATATGCTGATTAGGCCCATCTGTGCTTGTTTGCTGGTTGGCTGCGGGAACTTTACGGACCTGGCTTTCTGGAACGTCTTGCACCTCAACTGCTTTCAAGAAAAGTGTGAGTATTACATCAGTTTGAAATCTTATTACTGTTTTCATGATGGAATGTGGTGGTGCCTCTCATTCTCATTTCATTATATTCTGTTGTGTGGGTTACCCATCTATGTCCACATGTCACATACTGTATAACTTGATTAAGGTTTATTAGCTTCCTTATGATCCTTATCATTTAGTGTCAATGCACAGCTTACTAAAATGATCCACCTTGTACCTTTATTTCTGTTCTACTCATTCAAATTTTCATTCATTTACATGTTCACAGTGACACTGAACTTGATGTCTTTCTCTAATATCTTTGCAGGTGGGTGGTTGTTTTGCCGTGCGGTTCCCGCAACCTTACAAAACCTTTTAAGTTGGAGCTTGCTATATATGCTGGTCCTCAGGTACCTTAATCTATCAATCTTCTGTGTTTCTTGACTGCATATCATATTGTTCTCCCTGTATATTGTTTTGTAGATACTTCTTTTGTTCTGATTCATTTTTCTTACATTTATACACAAGATTATTTATGTCATAGATGTTCTCCATGATTTCCTCTCATATGCAAACAAACAAACTTACTTATCTATGTATTTTCAGTTGATTTAGAAAACAAACTTAAGGGTGTATATCTGCGTGAAAAAGTTTCATTAGTTGTAATATACTTTGCAAAGTGACGGTGTAACATTTTATTTATATCCATGAGACTTATGTTTGCTCATGTGGACTCTTCATGGTATTTATCAGGATGCCCAACCAACGATGACTATTCAACTGTGGAAGGCCAATTTAGAGGAGCCAAATTTTGACCAGCCAGAGCCTGCCGCAGTCATATCTAGTATTTCCAAAAGTAAATTTTCTATCCAAATTCTATATAGGTTATCTGTTCTTTGGTTGACGATTAATTAGTTGATACATGTGGTTATGGAAAAAAGGTCGGGTATTAGGGCACTTAACTGGATTATCTATTGGATTTTTGTTCTTGTTGCTAACTAGATGAGCATTCAATGTAGTAATGCCACTTTACCATACCTTCCATTGTAATATAATTATGAATGTCAGTGATTTGGTTTAATTTTCGTAGAAGTAGTTGAGAATTGTTGCTAATATACCTTAAAGAGAGGATGCGGTTCTGCATGTTTTAGTATGCCGATGAGATGAGTGATTTTTATTTTATTTTTTAATTTGCTCAACTTACCCAATGTGTATACATATATTGTTGAAGGTGACTCATTTTTGTTTCTTTCCTTTGCAGATACACGGATTAAGCTCGCTCCTGCTAATGAAAGTGAAAAACACCAATTGCAAAGGTTCTGCAATGCATGTAAAGGAATTCCTCAGGTATCAATATACTTTCCTTTATATCTCGGGACTTATTCTGAGCCACCAATTGTTACTTAAATAGATGATACTATCCTCTATAAGTGAGGAGGAGTTCGAGGGTGCCAGTCCTCTCCCACCTCTACTCCATTTCATTTATTAATTATCAAAGGGTCATAACTCTTAAGTTTTTCAGGGGGATATATTTTCTCTCAGAAAAGGAATCTGTGTGTAGTTTATTTCCTTTGCTCAATTATTTCTTCTACGTGTTGGCTGTTGCTTAGGTTTTTTCGAGGATTTTTACTTTCAGATAGTCTTGTTTAATGATGATTGAATTTAATCTTAGTCCCTAGATGGGAAAGGGTTTAAACATTTGAACACACTTTGGTTTTGCTGAAAGGAAACCAGATAGTGTTAATCTCTTTTGTTTATACAAGTTCTCTTTATGGCTTGAAATCAGGCGGTGCTCCCTGCATTTCCTTTCGACAACCAACTGCCTACTGCTCCACCATCTGCTTCCAGTGCAGAAGATGAAGCGCTAGCGATGGCAATTAATGCATCCCTTCAGTCTGCACATCAAAATCCAGCAAATACCGACACATTCCTTGGATCCGGAGATGATGCATCCGCTAGCACATCCAACTCCATTAATAGCTCCAGTCATGTTGAGCCTTACAGTAAGGCCGCAGCATCCATCAGCCACGAGGCAAGTGGGAGCAGATGTGAGATTCAGCAAGATGCATCCATCTCAGAAACCGTACATACTGCTCCTGAGAATCCATCTTCCATTTCTATTCCATCGGCTCCTCCTGCTGCAGCTGCTGATATAGGTGATGGCCCCATTATTTATCCATCAATCGACACGAGCCCAATTGATCTATCTTCCCCCAATGTGGATGCCATAACTGGCCAAGCTGATAAAGGAAAGGGTGATGAAACCACCTCATCTTGTACTATATGCCTCGATGCCCCTCTGGAGGGCGCATGCATCCCGTGTGGCCACTTGGCTGGATGCATGTCTTGTCTGAGCGAAGTCAAGGCCAAGAAATGGGGTTGCCCTGTTTGCCGTTCCAAGATCGATCAAGTGGTACGCATATACTCTGTATAAATTCTGGCTATACAGAATAAGTGTTATTGGTCATAACTACTACCCTCCATTTTCGTCGATGAATGGTTATATTATCCTTGTAAATATTGGCAAGAGCTAAAGCAGCTGAGTGCATACATTCTATGAACTCAGTTTGCCTAGATTTGTAAAATATTTTTGACTTGGTCATGAACAAGCTACTGAGCTGTGATTTATGAACTCAGATTGCATACATCTGTCATTTATTTCTGGCTTTTTTCTTTACAACCTTCAATTTCTGGGCATAGTTGTAAAATTGCTAGGTTAATTAATTGGTAAGCTAATTTCCAATGTTGATATATATTTGATACTCCCTCTGTCCTATTATATTATTCCACTTCGGTTTCGGCACAGAAATTAATATTTATGAATGTAGTAGAATTAATATTTTATTGATGAGAGGAGATTTTTTTTTCATTTTAGGAAAGTGGACTAATATGGTGGGAGAGACGAAATTGGAAATATGGACTAATCTAGCGGGACAGAGAGATTATATTTACAATAAATAAGGATTAAAATTATGAAAACCTTAATTATTTTTTAGAAAAATAATTATTACTCCCTCCATCCTGATTATTTGGTCCATGTTTCTTTTTTGGGTGTCCCATTTATATGGTTCGTTATCTAAATTTAGTATTTTTTTTGTATGTGTTTACAAATTTACCTTTATAAATTGAACATAATTAATAGAGTTATTATTAATAGTTATTGTTAAATAAAGGTAGTTCAGAAAATTTGTTCAATATTTAATGTATTCATAAATGAGTTTTAAAACAGACCAAATAAATAGAACGGGGGAGTAAATCAACTGACTCGACCAATTAGGCAGGTTGGGCGCTGCTTAATAGGCACTTAGGTTCTAATTAATTGTTGAAACACAGGTACAGGGATTTATAATTTTTTTTATTCGACAAGGGATTGTCTAGTGATTGGGCAGCCCTAAGCGAGTTATTTTAAAACAATGTTTTTGGGTATTACCAAATTGTGATGAGAGAAAATAGGAAAGGCAGAGAGCTCAAGGGCAGTTAATATTTTATTTTTATCATTGATAATTTTTTTATTTTTCTGTTCAATCTTTTTTATTAACTCTTTAGTCAGAAAGTAGTTTAAATAATACATTACATTAGGGAAAATCATTGCGTTGGAAATGATACTTAAAAGATGTTGAATATTTCTGATTTTTGTCAGATGAGAAAACTAGATGAGTGGAAGGCAGGGGGTAAAACAATAGTTACTGTTATTCTTGCAAATATTAAATGGGTGCCATTAATTAACATATTCTGCAACTGCTTTCCACTGTAAAAATGTCGTATTTTCTTTGGTGGAGTTGATTCTCTTGCATATTTAATATTTACTACAAATATCTATATAATATACTAAAGGAGTTCCGGTCAATTCCCTCCAAAATTCTAAAAGACCGTGCACATTAAAAAACTCTAATAAAAGCCTAAATGTATTTTTTCTTTACAATTTTTGTATTTGCATATAATTTATTTATTTTAATATATTAATATTTTTCAATCATAAAATAAGTCTTTATTTAATATTTTATAACAATAATATATAATTATAAATATATTTAATATTATAATAATATAACATTTTAAAATAAGAATAATAATATTATAATAGTTTTGGTTAATATGATCATTATTAAAAATAGTGGATATTTAAAATAATAATAGAATAAATAAAAAATAATTATAAAATAACATAAGATAAAAAAATAAGAAATAAATAATTTGTTATTGAGATTTGTGAATGATAAATGTGAATGAAATCCACCATTTTGGAGGGTTTGTAATTTCATAATATTTGAGTATCATTCTCATTCATACATTTTCATTTCTTTCAACCGAACGGTGTATTTCGAAATTTCCAACATCCACCAACCTAATGAATCATTATTATATTGTTAAAACTCTACATATAAAATATGTCCGTGCACCGCACGGGTGTATTTCTAGTTGTTGTATCTATCTATCTCGGAACCCATTATGGAGATCGTAAGGATAGTAATTGAATTAAATCGAGTTCAGTGGTGATTCATTTATTTTTTAGTCTTGCATCAATCTTTTTATACAATATTCTCAAGTTCACGAATTTTATCGAGCTTTAATGGAATCTGAACAATTTTTTTAAAATTTCAATTATATTTAAAATAATCATTATTTCTTTGTAAAAAAAATAATTTATTCCAAAACTAATATTTTATTCATACTAAAATTTTCATTTTCTTAGTTATTTATCATACTTGTTATTTGTAAATAATGATATATTCTACAGTAATTATTGTTAACAATCTTGCACATGAGTCGAAACTACAAAGTTCAATTTGATTTGTTTATAGAATGATTTTCAAAGTAACTTTTATTGAGTCAAGACCTGAATAACTCACGAATAATTTGATTCATTTACCGCGCTAAGTTTATGCATTAGGAATGATTTTACATAGCTCAGCCTGGCTCCTTTTATGGTGGTTGGTTAAACTAGGGTTATGCTGTGTAGACTGCAAATTTAAGAGATACAAAAACATGAACACGTGCTTTAGTGGAAACGAAGAATAATTCATGTAAAAAACAACTACGTACGAGTAGACTTCGAATCCATATCTAATTATCAGTTTCTTTATGCATATCATATATATGTATATATAAAAAAAAATTCAACTTTTATTAGGTGCACCAATTTGCTTTGATTAATTAAAGTTGATCACTTTTCGTTTGATATATGCATCTAATTCGATTTGTTTGTAGTGGAAATGTTGCTTAATTAAAAGAATTACCACAGATTGTATGAGAAATGTCGATTTGTTCCTAAAAAGTAGGGGTAGCAATTCGTGCGTGTTGGGTTATTATTGTGTTGTGTTTTATCATGTCGGGTTTTTATCGTGTTTGAACTTAACAGATTCGTGTCGTGTTCGTGTTTGAGCTTAACGAGTTCGTGTTGTGTTCATGTTTGAGCTTAACAGGTTCGTGTCGTGTTCGTGCCCAATATTATCGTGCGTGTTCGTGTCATGTTATCGTGTCGAATCAAAATTCTTTAGTCCTAAGTGTACACCAAGCAATTTATGTAAGGCAGATCGTTATCGTGTCGTGTGTTATGGTGTCGTGTTGTTATCATGTTTGAACTTAACAAGTTCGTGTCGTGTTCGTGCTCATTATTATCGTGCGTATTTATGTCGTGTTATTGTGTCGTGTCAGAAATTGTCAGTCCTACTAATAAGTCTGGCTTTTATTAATAAATAAAAAAACATAAAACTCTATTAATTCAAGATGAACAATTAAAAAATACATATGCACAATTAATTCTATTATTCGAAAAAAAAAAGATTATAGTAATAATAATAATAATAATATTCGTATAAATAATATGTGACAGCTAATGATTTAACAAGTTGATAGGGAAAAAGTAGAGTGTAGTTCAAATTTGATTTGATTGATCTAAAACTATAGGAAAGTTACAATAGTTGAAAACTTTTCTATAAATGCCAAATCAATATCATAACTAGAAGAAAGAAACTCATCTGCGAAATTAAATAATTGTCACCTGATATGAATCAAAGTCAAGGTCCACACATTATATATTATTCATCTGCATTATGCATGCATATACATATATACTATTTCCTCATTTATTAATTAAATTTAATTTCTAATATAAATTTAGTAGAAGATGATAAAAGATAACATTATTCTCCCTCCGTCTCATTTATTTGGTCCTGTTTTAACTTGCACGAATGTCAAAACTCATTTACAAAAATATTAAATATTTGAATAATTTTTTACCCTTATTTAGCAATAATTATTAATAATAACTCTATTAATTATGTTCAATTTATAAGGGTAAATTTGTAAACACATGCAAAAAGTAATACTCCCTCCGTCCCATTATATTAGGCACGGAGGGAGTTGGCACAATAACCAATACAAAAAATTAAAAGGATGTTTAAATTGTATTAATACATAAAATATTATTAAAATATACACTAATTACAAAATTAATCCTTCTCTCTCAGCTCTCTTTCTCTCCCTCTGTTTCTTTCTCCCTCTGTGGATATCGGTTCTCTTAAGCGCACAGATTGCATCTCCACTCCCCCACCTTCATCTTCAACAAGATCTCGGTTTGGGAGATATTTTGTTTCTGAATAGATTCTTGGTCTCTCTAAAACAAACTGCAAATTCCACTAGGAGAAACCAGAAAGCAAGAAAATACCATTAACATCAAATTAACGCAATACGACTGAAATTAACCGGATCTATAAGCATTTCGAAAAATACCATTAACATCAAATTAAAGCAATACCAGTGCAGTCGTATGAGCTTGGTGGCGGTGCGGCTGCGGTAACGTTCGGCGAGCTGCTGATCCTTCTCCTTGGCGAGGTCGGAGCCGAATCAGACGGAGATGATGGGGCCGTATGAGCGCGCCGTGAACTAATGGAATTGCAGGGGTTTGACGGTTGCCGACAACAGTCTAGGCGGGGCTGGGAGGGAGGAGCAAGCAGGGGCGGTGGTGGTGGAGGAAGAAGAAGATGGGGAGAGAGGGGCGAATGGATGGATGGAGGCGGAAAAAAGGGTTGGGAATTTAGGGTTGTGGATGGGTAGGGTAGGAATTTAAGATTTTAGAGGGGGTAAGAAGGTAAATTAGGGTATAGTTAATTTAATTAGGATTTGTTAATTTTTTGCCAATTTTGGAAATGTGCCTAATAAATGGGACATACCGAAAAGGAAAGTGTGCCTAATATAATGGGACGGAGGGAGTACTAAATTTAAATAATGGACCGTATAAATTAAACACCCTAAAAAGGAAACATGGATCAAATAATCGGGACGGATGAAGTAATTTGGATGATAGAAGAAGACAAATGGCCTCAAACTCAGCGACAAAGATATGTACTTGGAACTTGAACTCATACCAATTAATCTATACATACAAACCTCATCCCTTTGAACAATACAGTTCAATTTGAATTGCTTCTCTCTCTCTCTCACTCTCAGATTATATATATATTATAAATTAATTATTGTTTAAAATTTTATATACCTATAGATCCCAAGTACAAAATAATAGGGTAGATGTGTAGTAGGGGCAAGGAATTGAAGTGTTTTAGGAGAGATGCATATTTTCACTTGACAGGGGAAAAATAAACCTGCAAAAGCAGTGTACTTATTTACATAATCACATTTATAAATCATATTAATTAATTTTCCGTACTTGATTTATATTAATTTACTTAATCTTGAATCCCCGGAATGCCAATTAATTAATAATACGTACGCAAATAGGACATAAATTGCAACAATTAATATGCACAATTAAAAGTGATGTTGGATTCGAAACATCAAAACGTGACGCCCATAAATTATTTAAACGTGAAAAATGGGATTAAATGTTTTGTTATGGTCTTTTTAATTTGAATTAACAATATATGTACAGTTTTTAGCAAGTACTCCCTCTGTCCCTCACTAATTGTCTACATGGTAAGGGGCACAAATACCAATGAAAAAAAAATTAAGGCTGCTTTTTGGTTGATTAATGAGTGGATTAGTATTAGTAATAAAAAAATGAATCCACATATCATCTCCCCACACGGGGTCGTCATCTGCATCGACGACCAACCGCGAACCCTCTGCCGCGGCGGCAACGAATCCACACGACGAAGACCTGAAGGTAAGAGGAGTCTGAATAAGAGAGCTAAGCTCTAATCCTTCGTCGGTTGTCCAAATATCATCTCCCCACACGGGGTCGTCATCTGCATCGACGACAGGGGACGGGGGCAACAGAGGGAATAGAGGGGGGATGTCTTCATCGCGGGGAGAAGGAGGGCGGAGGAAGGGAGAACGAGATCATCGCCTGCAACAGCGATAGAGGACGGGGGTAACAGAGGAGACAGGGGCGGGGATGTCTTCATCGCGGGGAGAAGGAGGGCGGCAGAAGAGAGAACAAGAATGATGGAAGATGGATAGATCTAGGGTTTCTTCCCTTTTCTCGTAAAAGAGAGAGAGATAATGGGGGATTGGGAATGAAATTTAGGGTAGGGGGTAAATGGGTTTGGGGCGGCGGGGGTGGGGTGAGGGTTTTTTGAAATTTAGGATTAGATTTTAATTATATTAATTAGGATTAAAATAATTAGATTTAATTTAAATTTTTCTTAATTTTTTCCATTTAAGTAAGTAGACAATTGAAGTGGGACAGACGAAAAAGGAAATGTAGACAATTGAGGTGGGACGGAGGGAGTAGTATAAAATATGCATTCATGTACAATGAATGAACATTATCCACATATATAGTTTTGGAAGTCTAAAAAAAAATTCTTATTAATTTATCATACATTAGTCATACAGCGTGGTTGCGATTATATATAACACACATATGTAAATGAGAAATGAGTTAAATATTATCTATACACACATATATATTGCATAATAACATGAGCCGTAAATTATTGTTGATAATTATGAAATATACGAGAGTAAGCCAACATGATTGCCCTTTTTACAAAGTGCTCCTTCCGTCCCATTTCAATTGTCCATCTTTCCTTTTTTATCTGTCCCATTTAATTGTCCACTTACCTAAAATGGAAAAATAATACTCACTCACTAATAAAATATTAATTTCATTTATCTCTACTCACATTAGTTATTGTGCCAAAAGCAAAGTGGACAATTCATATGGGACGGAGGGAGTAATAATTATGTCCCACAACAACTATGAACAAATGACTGGACCACTTTAAAACTGAGAATTTTTGGGTATCAGGTCTGTTGACTGTGTCCTTCCGATCGATTTTTTACCGGATCCTGATCGAGTCCTGATTGGACTCGGATTCCTCGCACGGATACGGTATGCTCTTAAAGCTTGGACCACCGTTTGATGTCGCCTTGGTTTTCTTCTCCGGTGAAATGCGCCGATGCCTTGCCTCTTCGGATTTGGGACTTGTATCGACTCAGAACTCACCTGATGTGAGTCTTTGCCTTCCTCCGACCAAGGATGGAATGAGAACGAATGGTCAAGGTCATACGCACTCTCAAGGTCTCACAGGCTCGTCGGAACACCACTCAGAACACTCAGGGGTTTAGAGAGAAGGGAGAGCATTTTCAGAGAGAGTGCGACGCATTAGGGTTAGGGTTTCAATCGAATGAATGGTGAAATCGGATCACAAAGATATATATAGTGAGGTAAGTTGAAAATGCCCCGAACCGAAACCCAACCGCTTAAACCGACCCACAAAACCAATCCATATTTCGAACCAACAAGCTGGGCTCGAATGATGAGCTCGGCAATTGACTGGCCCAAACCAAAGGCCAACCCATTTTCTACATACTCCATCTTTGGCCGTGGTTGCATGGACATGACACTTATTGGTTGTCATCCTCGTCGGGTGCCTAGCTATACATGTACTAGGACTTTAAGGGCAAGGCAAAGACACAACTTCACACAAGAATAGTACCTACACAAAGACAATGCCCAATTCCATAAAGTAATAGTAACACATAGTTAACAAGCTAGGCTGTTAAACAAATTAACTAAACACAGAGTTCTACAAAAAAAAAATTCAACAAAGAATTGCAGGCAGAAAAAAGAGAAAGTAAACAAAACCTAAACAATAAAGGAAAGCACAGAAGCAAAAAGAACTTAACCATTATCAAAGTTAAATAGGTTTTGACATGAAATAAACTTCTCTAAAGGTAAACACTTTGTACCTATATCTGCATGATTGAACTCAGAGGCAATTTTCTTCAAGAATACAATGCATTTTTCTACAATATCTCTAATGAAATACTCCCTCTGTCCCGCCAGATTAGTCCATATTTCCATTTTCGTCTGTCCCACCAGATTAGTCCACTTTCCTAAAATGGAAAAAAAATCTCCTCACATCAATAAAATATTAATTCCACTACACTCACAAATATTGGTTTCTGTGCCGAAACCAAACTGGACTAATCTAATGGGACGGAGGGAGTAAAACTTAACATCTATATGCTTTGTTTTGTTATGGAACACAAGATTCATGCAAAGTTGAGTGGCAGATTGAGAGTCTAAAAAAAAAAAGTTTAGAACCAAAACAAACTTAGATTTATCCCTAACAATTTACATTCCTAATATTCTCCAAACATTGCCTAAATCTTTCATTTTAAAATGCACACAAGAGTTCTTGCACATGATTGACATATTTCATGCTTGGACTAACTATTAACATGTCATCCACATAAAGCAATAAGAAAGTAGGCATGCTATGCTCAAATTTGAAGTATAAACAGTGGTCATGAACACTTCTTTCAAACTTAAGAGATTTCATGACTGTATCAAACTT
Organism: Plectranthus barbatus; assembly: GCA_026898455.1. Taxonomy (NCBI): domain Eukaryota; kingdom Viridiplantae; phylum Streptophyta; class Magnoliopsida; order Lamiales; family Lamiaceae; genus Plectranthus; species Plectranthus barbatus. The sequence continues at coordinate 115,256 of JAPKLW010001825.1, read as the reverse complement.
AATGTTCCATTGCCTAGGGAATTGTTTTAGGCCATACAGAGCCTTCTTCAAAAGACAAACATGGTTAGGATGTTTAATATCACAATATCCTTCAGGTTGATTCATATAAATGCTCACATCTAAATCACCATATAGAAAGGCAGCAGTGACATCTATTTGCACAAGTTCCCAGTTAAAGTGAGCAACAAGAGCAAGCATTATCCTAATAGTTGTAAACTTGACTACAAGACCAACTATTTCACTATAGTCTATGCCTTCTTTTTGAGTAAACCACTTTGCAACTAACCTAGCCTTATATCTAACAGTTTTGCCATCATGCTTGACCTTGTACAACTAGGGGCGGCAATCTCCAACCCGATACGAACCTAACACGAAAAAATGGGTTGGGACAAACTCATTTAATTTTTGGGTCAGTTTAGGTTCAATCCGTCCAACCCATTTAATTTTCGGGTTGGGTTCGAGTCAATCTCGGGTTGACCCGCGAACCCATTGACCCACCAATAATAATAATAATAATAATAATAATAATAATTATTATTATTATTATTATTATTATTATTTATGAAATATAATTAAAAAAGATTTAATAAATAAAATATAGCCTAAAACTAAAAATTTTAAATAGTTAACACAATTTTTAAAATTTTAAAATAATTAACAAAATTTATTAATTTTTAAATTAATTAACACATTTTTTTTAATTTTTAAAATAATTAAACAGGTCATTTTGAGTCAATTTCGGGTCGGCACGAAAATAAACAGGTCAGGTTCAGGTTGGCGTATCACTTGTTATTATCAGGTCACAACCCGACCCGCCAACCCGAACCCGACCCATTTGTCATCCCTTTGTACAACCATTTACAATCAACCACAGAGAGATCATTAGTTTTGGGCACAATGATCCAAGTTTTATTTTCATGCAAATTATTAATTTCTTCCTGCATAGCTGACTGCCATATTTTAGAGTTAGGAGACTGAGTTGCTTGCTTATAAGTTTTAGGTTCATCACCATCTAACTCTTCAAAAATATTGAAAGCATGCATAGTCAAATCATATTCATCAAATTTTCTATTAACAGTTACCTACCTCCTAGTTCTACCTCTAACAAGGTTATAATAACTCAAGTTATCATGCATGGAATCAGAATTAGAACTAGAAGCTCCACCTTGATCAGAAGAATCATGACATTCAACATTTTCAACATTTTCAGAAGGTAAACACTCAGTTTCAGCATGTTGAATAGACTCATCTTCCCCTTGAATGTCATTATTATCAAGTTTAGGAGACTCCACCTCATTAGAAGTACCCTCATGCATCGTAGGAGGCTCTGAAATAGTGGAACAAGGGAAATCAGATTCATTAAAGTTAATATTTCTACTGATTATAACCTATAGTCAAAATCAGTAATATCCCAAACCATGTACCCCTTAGTTCTTTTAGGATACCCTAGAAAGACACACTTCTTAGCTCTAGGGCCTAATTTGTCAACTTTTCTATGAACATATGCAGCACACCCAAAAACCCTAAGGTTTGACAGATCTAGAGGCTTACAGTAAACACAGACTCTAGGCATTTTCCTTTTAAAGAAACATAAGGTGATCTTTTTATAAGGTATGTGGCAGTCATGACTGCTTCCCCCCAAAAAGATTTATCTATACCACTAATAGACATCATGCACCTAACCCTTTCTAGGATAGTGCGTTCTCTCAGCAACTCCATTTTGCTGTGGAGAATAGGGGACAATCTTATGTCTTCTTATCCAAAAATCTAGACACAAATTATCCATTTGATGATTGCAGAATTCAAGCCCATTATCTGATCTAAGGGATTTTATCTTCTTTTCTATTTGGTTTTCTATGAGGTTTTTCCAATTTCTAAAGTGACTAAAGACTTCAGACTTTTGACTTATTACGAAAACCCAAACTTTTTTAGAGTAATCATCAATAACACACAGGAAATACCTTTTTCCTCCCCTAGTTGGTTCACTAGCAGACCCCCAAACATCTGAATGAAGGTACCTTAGGATGGAAGTGCTTTTAGGGGAATTAACTGGTACGTGAGTAGGAAATATGACCATACTTTGCTTTCCTAATATGCAATGCTCACAGAAGGGAAGGGCAGACACATTATCAGTTCCAAACAGACCCTCTCTCTTAAGAATTTCAAGTCCCTTCTTACTCATATACCCTAACCTTCTATGCCAGAGCTTAGAAACATGAGAATTAGAAGCATTCACAGAGTTAGCATAAAGATCAGGTTCAGTACTACACACATACAAATTATTTTTCTTTTCAGCTTTGAAAATTACAAATGAACCTTGCATAATTTTCATTATTCCCTTTTAAATTAAAAAATCGTTCGGATTCTCGTAACCACTGCAAGGGCGGCAAACTCAAAAACCGCCTAAGGCCAAAGGTCGACACCGAGGATGCTCGGGGCTCGCACCCAAACCTTTATAAGCCTCGGATTCGACCCGCTCCACCAAAAGCCCCTGGCTATAATTTCCACCTCGTGGGAAGAACTCTGACACGATCGACACCACCAACGGAAAAGTGGGGCTTTCCCTGGAAACCCACAGGTGTCTCACGATCCGCAAAAACTCTTCCTGCTAGCGCTCCCCGGAGACTAAACAGGATGCACGTATGAGAGTATCGCTCCATGCAAGAGAACATTTCCCAGAAAGATTCTTACCTGCGTGAACTCCGGACCCATGGGGCGGCACCCTGATGCCACCCAATATAGCCTTATGCTTGCATTTCCATGGAATCTTCGTACTGGACTGGAGTAGTGTCCCGACTACTCTCTATCGGAGCTGCTCTCTGCGGAAGCACCTCCCGGGCCCCGAGGATAGTCTCTTGGACACCTCGAAACTCCGCATCCTGTAAACATGCAATACGGTTGGAAGTTTTGATTCCGGTGCCTACCTACAGAAGACCCCAAAATCAAAAGGGGCTATTGTTGAGGCCAGACCCACGAGGTCCCAACTCGATAAGCACGTCGGCCTAAGTGGTGATTGGACCAAAGCAACAGGCCCACCCGGAGTGGCAGAAGACCTGGAATTGCCTAAGTCCAGGGGTCATCACCGATGCGCTTGCCTCCTCAGTACCGAGCATCTGAGAGGATCGGTGTCGAGGGGGTCAATGAAGAAACCCTAGAAGCCCGGCAGCGTGCGATCGTTAGAAGCCTTAACCGACCCCGAAAAACCCGGAGTTGCTCCGAGATTTATGGCGAACACGAGCTCTTCTGCACTTAGGGTTAGGTCAAACAACCCCTCCCTTATCCTGTCTATAAATAGGGGCTGAGGACTCAGTTTCTGTATCGATTTTCCCCTCTAAAGACTATACTGTAACTCTGGCGAAATTTCTGTAGATTTGCCGGAATAAACACGTTATTTTGCGCTTTTCATTTCACCGTTCATTTCCTATCTCAATTCAATCTAATATACGCGTTCTTTTGTTGTTATTTTGTTATTATCTAATAAAATTCCAAGGACTCCGTTTAGTCGTAACATTCAAACCTCAACAGCTATATTAATCTATTTTTTATTAAATATAATTTTAAAAGTAAAAATAATGCTATTAGAAATTTTCTAAATTTATTCTTAACATCTAATTTAAGTAATAAAGAAATAATAATAGGAATATTTTTGTCCGTTTATATTATTTTGACCATTCTTTGAATGTGTATATAAAAGTGGTCATTTAAGGTTTTTGTATAATCAGATTGGCTACTTGCAAATATTACCATATTTTTTTTATGATTAATTGGTCTCAAGTAATATTGGGATATTCTCTTATAATTTAATTAGGGTATTTTAACTTTTTAATAAAAAAAGGAGATAAACCTATAATTATTGGAATATACATATAATAGGACGTACCGCGTACGTAACCAGTTAATGTTTCATGATTCGTAAACTTTTGATATAATTGGGCCAATTCATCTCTGGTGACATTAACATTTTACCAAACATCAAAATAACTCGTTCACATTCTTCTCTGAATTCATTGAATCTCTCACTATATTTTCAGTTTAATTATAATTTAAATATAATATCTCGAGTCTTTTTCATCCAAAAAACTTTATCCAATCGTCAATATTCAAAGCCTTCCAATATCATTTTCGGATTCTGGCGTGCGAATTAAATCTTCTATTCTTTATATGATATTTTACTAATATATTTGTTGATTTTAATAACATTTTATTATAAAAATAAAATGAATTATGATATAATATACTCTAATCAATATTTCCATCTTCCTACACCTTTTTCTACTAAATTGATACACTTTCCAATTATTTATAACCGTAAAATCAAAATTGATTCCCATACTTTTGCATTACTGTTGAAATAATATGATCATTTAAATACAATTAAGAGGTTTAAATTATAATAAGAGTTGATTGCAAGCTTTAGAAGATTTGTTGGCAAAATTTTACTTGCAAAGAAGTTTGTTTGGCTATTGCTGGCAAATTGCCTTTACCAATAAAGTGTTTTTGGAAGAGCTGGCTGACACGTCATCACCAGCTGGTAAACAACCAGCAAGGAGCTTACAAGTAAGTGTCACCAGTAAGGCACATCCCAACCAGCTAAAAGAGACACCAGCAAGCCATGACAAGCGAAGACTTTTCGCAAGATTAGACTTTAGTAAAGGAGATCTTAAAGTCTGAGTTACTAAAAAACTTTTTCATCCCAGGATTCGACCATCAAACATTCCTCGGACAGGCAAAAAGAGTCGTTCTGACTATAACAACAAAAGTGCATGTGCTCTTACAAAAGGACACAACGAGTCAAAAAGTGAGATTTTGACGTGATGTATTCCTTTTGTCTCACAACGGCTCCAATTGACTAGAGATTCAAACCTTCGCTCGGGGTGTAGTGGTTAAAGCACTATTCGATTAATTTACGTATTATTAAATTAAATATTGTCCCTTCGCTCGGGGTGTAGTGGTTAAAGCACCTTGCCTGTGACTGAGAGGTCACATGTTCGAGCTTCCAAGGGGACATCTGGGTGTGTGTGTTTAAGATGAATGTACACTTATTCAAAAAAAAAAGATTCAAACCTTCCAATGAGCACCTATAAGGCTATAAATAGAGGTTGCAATCCATCAAGAGAATGATGCTACTTTTAGCCTATCAATGTTTTCAATATTCTTTGCCCATCTCTCGAAAGCTACTAACTCTCTACATTCAAAAGCTTTGAGGTTGTTCTATCAGCTTTATGCGTTCCTTCCTGAACACGAGGCTCTGTGCATCTTGCAAGAGTTATTTTTGTTTCTTACTTTCTAAGTAATAAAATATTTTGGAGTTGTCACTTCTTCGGTGGCAACTATCACGGCTGTATACCGCAAACTGACGTTCTTGAGAGAAACTCAAACTCATGTCCAATCTGAAGGTTAGGTGGTTTGCCCACACTTCAGGCTTAATGATGCGAAGGACTTGACAAGTGAGCTAGTGGACTGGTGGACACTGACATTCACCAGCTAGCAACAGAGCATCGACATCTCTGTTATCCCAACTTAGTGATTTTCAAATTGTGCGTCTGAAGAGAGGACGTAGGACGACTTGGTCCAAACCTCTATAAATCATTTGGGTTATTTAATTATTCCATCTGTCCCAGCAGAATAAACACTCTTACCAAATCGGGCGTCCCAACTAAATTGGCCCCTTTCAAAAAATGGCAATCTTTTCACACTCAACAATAATATATTTATTCCACTAACTCATTCTACACTCACAACTCTTAATATTCGTGCCGAAAAGAAAATAACCTAATAAATTGGGACGAAGGGAGTATTATTTATTTAAATTTCTGCATTAGATTTAAAACCCAACACCTTAAGTATTAGTATATTATTGAATCGGCCTAAGTCATATATATTGCTCACTAAAACAAACAAACGCATTTTTGAACCCAAATTGGTGTCAAAATCACTAATTTAAAAGACTCAACATTGAAAAACTTTCGCTGTACATTAATTAACTCTTATTTCAGGACCAACAATTCTTAAAATAAAATAAAGTAAAAAAAACTCTAAATTCTGCTCAATTTTGGAAAATACCACATTACATCCTTTACTCCCATTTCAATGTTAGGTTCTCTATTCCATTATTAATATTTATTTAATAATCTTATAATGTTAAAGTTCAACCATATAATTTATCTGAGCTAATTAGGATATATAATATTTTTTAATAATTTATTTTCAAATTTTAATAAAAATATAATTATTAAAACTTATTGATTCATGATTTTACGGTCTGATAAAATTTAAACAAGAATTAGTTAGAGTATATTATTTTATATCTTTTCTTTTTATAATAATTATTATAATTAATGATCATAACAGTGGATTAGTAAAGCAAACATTTCACTTGAGGATTTGCTTAGGTAAAAATAATCGCTCAAAACGCCCTTTAACTGAAAGCAATTGAGGACAACAGTGTCACTTGAAAAGGTATTGTCAAATCAAAACTATTTCACAGTTTGTATTTTATGATCTATATTAATAATATAAATGTATGTATTCATATAGTGAATCAAATAATAATCTAATAATATGTACTACCTCCATTCCGCTATAATAGACCTTTTTTATTTTGACACATTAATTTCGAAGCTAGTGTTTAGTAGATAATAGTGGTTAATAATAAAATTGGTAATCGTAATTAACTTGTTTAAGTCTTAAATAAGTTAATTATGATTGCCAATTTTATTATTATCCACAATTAACTATTAAATATTAGCTCCAAAATTAATGTGTTAAAATGAAAATGATCTATTTTAGCGGAACAGAGGGAGTATTAATTCAAGATTAATTTGTTGAGTTTTATATTTTGAACAGTTAAAATTTATTATACTTAGTCAAAACTGAATACTGAAGAAAATGTTATCTTTTCTAGTTCAAAGAAAGTGCTTTTTTTTACTTGATTTTTAGTGTGGCTTAAGTATTTTTAGTATGTATTGCGTGATCATAAACTTTAATCTAATGATAAAAAAAAAAAAAGACGTTTTGTTTATTACGAAAAAACTCAAACTGATCCGATGTGAACTCACAAGGATCCCCAATCATAAATATTACGTAAAGTCATATTTTCTATGCTATATGTTGCTATTAATAAATTAAGTGGCATCCCAACCCTAAAAAAAAGGAGCTAAATACAATAAATTAGGGGTGAAATTTTTTTATCCGATCCGATAATCCGACATGAATTCGCAAGATAATAATAGATACGGATTGAGGCTTATCGGATAAGGATCCTTATCAGACCGACACGATAAGGACACGAAAATTTCGGATTGAAAACAAATCGGATTGGATAATTCATTAAACAGATTGGATTCGGATCGGATACGGATATCCGTTAATAAATTAATAAAAATTATTTATTTTTTTAAAATATATTAATTAATTAATTTTGATATATTAGTTTTGATTTAGAGTTATTTCAAAACTCAAATCTCTTGGTTCTTCATTGTCTGTGTCCCAATTTATTAATTCACTATCTATTCATTATATTTCTTAATATTTATTTTCTTCAATTATCAAAATTTAATAACTTTCTTTTTCTCTCAACTTCAAGTTTTCAATTATATTGTATCAACCGATTAACTAATTGGTGAGTTCTAAAATTTTAATGCTGATGAAAGTATTGTAGATTCTCATTCATTGTCTCAACTCTTGCAATTTCACCATGATAGATGAAAGATATTTATTACTCCATCCGTCCCTAAATATTAGTCTTGTTTCATTTCGGCACAGATACCAATGCGAGTAGAGATAGAGGAAATTAGTATTTTATAAGTGAGTGTGTATTAATTTTCCATTTTAAGAAAGAGAACAATTGTTTGGGACAAACGAAAAAGGAAAACAAGACTAATGTTTTGGGACGGAGGGAGTATAATTTATTTTATTTGTTATAAATCTTAAAGTTTTAATTAATATTTATCTCCCTCAAAATTGTAGGTGGAGTATTGATGACTAAGGTGAAAGATTGATCAATATTTAGAAATGAGCAAATTTGACCACTAGTATTTGAATTTAAGATTAATCTATGTATCTTGGGATATTTGATTGAACATTTTAATTTCAAATGAAGTTGCAGTTTAATTTATCCAACACATGATTTGAACAATAAAATATGAATATTTTGTATTGGCTTATCAAATTTTTATTGGATTATAATTGTGTTTATTGAAACGGATTCTTATTTAATTAATCTGATTTGGATTCTTATCGGATTTTTATCTGATCGGATCCATAACAGATCATTCAGATTGGATATTTATTGGATCCTTAACAAATACAGATCAAATTCATGCGGATAAGGATTTGAGCTTAACGAATCTGATACGGATACGGATTTTGATTTTTCTTAACGGATCGGATACGAATTTGACCTTAATGGATTGAATCGATAATGAATTGACACTATAAGGATCCCATCCACACGAATTACCACCCCTACAATAAATCTCCTCAAATGAAGTACTATTTTAAAATTTTTGTTTCGTAAAGAGGGAGATCATTAAACAGATTAAACTCTTCATAATTATTGTGAAATCTTTTGAGTGAAAAATGATTTTCGTGTATCTTTTGATCTTTTGCGACCATTTTCACTACATAAAAAGACATATTTGGCCTTTCACCAGACAAAACTAAATAGATATTTTGATTATTTATATATATATATATATATATATAAAAAGATGTATAATTGTTTTCAATATTATAATAGAGTAAGGAGACACTCGATTACTCCCATCAAGCAGCATCTTAAATCTATCATCTCTCCCTCCCTGCCCTACTCTACTCTGCAACCTCTTTTTATTTCCACAAAAGCCCTACTCTCTCTCCCTCTCATCTAAGCAGCAGCACATACTAGAATGCTACTACAGTTGCACCCTCCTTTCTAGGAAAGTAAATCAGCCAATCCTTTCAATTTTTTTTTTGCAGAAAACAAAGCCCAACCAAACATCATGTGTTTTCTAGGATTGATCAAAACATCATAGATTTATTCAACTCAGCAAAAGAGATTTCAAGCTTCTCCTCCTACTATTATTAATAAGAAAAGAAAAAGAAAAAGCTCAATCCCCCTTTTTGCCCTCTATATTCCTTGATTTCCCTACCCCTCTTCTAGCTCAACACCAACAAAACCCTATTCTCTCCATGATCAATCATTAATATTGCTTCTGTTAATTTCTTTCTTCAGCCCTAGCTAGAACCTAAGTCACTTCACAGATCCTCTCTCTCACAGCAAGATCATTGGTAGATCATGGACCCCATAACTCATGAAATGCTGTCATCAAGCTCTGAGATCAACAGCTTCACCACCACCACCAACAGTAGCTCTATGATGGGGTCTCCCTCCGCCTCCTCCTCCGCCGCTGTCTCCTCCCCGACGACCCTCAGTCGATACGAGAACCAGAAGCGCCGCGACTGGAACACCTTCGGCCAGTATCTCCGCAACCACCGGCCCCCGCTATCCCTCTCCCGCTGCAGCGGCGCTCACGTCTTAGAATTCCTCCGCTACCTCGATCAGTTCGGAAAAACCAAGGTCCACACTCAGCTCTGCCCCTTCTTCGGGCACCCTAACCCGCCGGCCCCCTGCCCGTGCCCCCTCCGCCAGGCTTGGGGCAGCCTCGACGCCCTCATCGGCCGCCTTCGAGCAGCCTATGAGGAAAACGGAGGTAAGCCCGAAGCCAACCCCTTTGGAGCTCGGGCAGTTAGGCTTTACTTGCGCGAAGTCCGTGATTCGCAGTCCAAAGCCAGAGGGATCAGCTACGAGAAGAAAAAGCGGAAGAGGCCGCCCCCGCAGCCCGCTGCATTGCCGCCTCCGCCCACCTAGCTCATGATGCCTCCAGTCATATTTGCTGCAACATTTGCATGGGATCTCTCTCTCTCTCTCCTCTATTTATAGTCTATATTCTGCCTCTAATTAAGTCCATCAATACTTGATGATCATCATCGCTTAAGGTACCCTAAATTTTCCCTCCTTTTCTTACAAGAAGAAAATGTTGTCTGTTGTTGTTTTTTTATATGCTATTTTTAGCACTTGTGTGGAAAGAATTTATGGGATTTTGATTTGATGATGATAATTTCTTATCTTATTTGGCAGTTATGGAAGTGGTAGTTTATGTTGTTGGTTTCTACTTATGGTTAGAGCTTTTGATTGGTGTGGTTATAATGAGATTGTGGCAGATTCTTGATACTAGTGGCAGGTTCTAAGATCTATGTGATCACTGATCACTGTGTGCTGAATATAGAGAGAGAGAGAGAGACCACAGTATATATATATTGATAGATAGATAGATATACATAATATTTGATTCTTGTGTGTATGCCATTTATATATATGTTCTGAAAAGCCATTTATATCTGAGATTTTGCATATCATGTTTTGTGTCTCTTTTGCGAGGGTTTATTTATTTTTTAATTGGTGTTGGCAATGAAAGGGAAAGGGGTGAGTAGTTTTGCAAGAATCATATGTCAGCATTGTCTAGCACTATAAATTTCATAGCTCTTTTAAGACAAATTCATTCAATCATCTTTTCCCCTTTCTACCTTTCTCGAATTTTCTACCTATATATTATAATCACTATAAATAGAATCTGATTCTTGATGTCCATCAAATCTATTTATATTTCTAGCGCATGCAATATTTGTAGCATTGTATGTGATTTTTTTTTTTGTTAAGGATTGTAAGTGAGTGTTTTTTATAGACCAAGTGAAAATGTATACCTCTAATTAGTTTTATTGTAATTAATGCATGTTATAATTCAAGCTTCATACCATCTTACATCATAATCTTACAAGATAAAATAAAATATAAAATAGTTTAATTTGTATATGCTTTTATTCCACTGTGTGTGGGTGTGTCTATAACTCATAAATATGCTACTCTAGCTATCACCCATTTCTCAAATCTATCATATCACTCTTACATGTTCCCCAAAGAGAAGATAGCATTAAATTAGTCAAGTCACTCACATGAACTCTTTCAACAGTAAAATTTAGTTAGGTATTCATTAAATTCTACCTTCATCCATGTCTAGATAAAGGGGGAAATTCATATTTCGAGATTTTGCTGGTCGTCAAGAAACAAGTTAAATGTGGCCTTTATATATACAAGGGTCAATGCTAGCTTTTGATCTATTGCATTGTACGCATCCAGATTTTTTGATGACACATACACATTTCTTACCATCTTATGCATCATACTAATTAATTTGGTTGAATTGATATGTATTTTGTTCTTGTGAGATTATATATATAAGGAATTGCTACATCAGTAGTGGGTATATTAATACTTAGTCCATAAATGGGTATTTGAACAATTTTCTCGTAGTAGTGAACTTATACTGTATATATGTATGTATCTTTTATTTATGAATGGAAATGGAGTTTTTTTTTTTCATTTATATGTGAAGGGCTTAATTGTGTCGGTTCTCACATTAGAGGCCTAGAGAGATTTCGTCCCCAAAGAGGAAATTAATCTGATTAACTGTCAGCCAATTATTGACCTAAAAATAGCAAGTATGAGTTAGATTAATTTAAAAAATGGCATGAAGATTTGTATGTTTCATTGAAGTTTAGTCATCTTCTAATGCTTTTGATTTTATTTCATAATATATATATTTTTTGAGGATATATAATTATTAATGCATGTGCTTTGGATGAGAAATTTTATCCAAATAGGTATGTAGCTAGCTAGCTATGGTGTTGGAATAGGAGCAAGTAGTAGTATCATATTTATAAATAGGATTAATTTATAAGTGTTATTCAAAATGATTGGCTCTGCTGAGCTTTAACAAAGCTAAATTGTGTGATTCATCCACCGGCCACATATTCAATCTCTATTATTTAATTGTTATCCGCAATTTCGGAATCAAGAATAAAATAAAATTAAATATTTTGCTAGATTTGTAATCCTGTTTTTGATTAACATTATAAACTATAATGTAAGATAAGTAGTGATAATGGGTAAGATCAGTAGCCTAGCTCTATGCTCCGATATGATAATATATATGTTTTCTCTTGTATATTCTTCCTTCAATTACTGGTTATGGGATATCTATCTTGGTATAAAAAATTTATTAGATCTTGATTAAAACTTGTAGATGATGTAGTATTGCACAAGCACAATGCTAAAACAAATATTTGGGGAGAGTTTCGTAGGCCAACCCTAATATAGCGTTGGAGTCTAGGAGATAAAAGATGAATTGAATTCATCTAAAAACCCTAAAATTATTATTTTAAAGAGAGAGAGTCCAGATCTTGAGAAAAAAATCCCTACAAGAAAAAATAATAATAAATTTATCCTTTAAATCTAATTAAATTAATGAGTAATATATAAATCAAGTAATAATTGAAACACAATCAAGTAAATAAGTACTCCCTCCGTCCCGCCAGATTAGTCCATATTTTCATTTTCGTCTGTCCCACTAGATTAGTCCACTTTCCTAAAATGGAAAAATCCTCACATCAATAAAATATTAATTCCACTACACTCACAAACATTAGTTTCTGTGCCGAAACTAAACTGGACTAATCTAATGGGACGGAGGGAGTAATTGAGAAACAACTCAAGCCAATGAAGTACAATTGAAATTAAACAATGACCAAAATACAATTAAACAACGCGGTAAGATTGATAGTTTATGTTTGCATTCCCCCCGGCCATCCATTTTGATGAGGCCAAATTTTAAGTGTAGTTAATAAAATCAGTTCTTTTTCTTTTAGATAAAAGTCATAAAATATACTTGTAAATATTTCATTATTATTAGCATTTCTTTTTGTAGTTCCTTAATAAATTTTAGATTAATTAATTATATATTGGGTTTGAGATTTAAGTGGGTTCAGTCAAGCCCATAATGAGATTAAGGATCGGGATCCAATTTAGATCGAGGACTAGGTTAAGGTACAATTTGAGAAAATTGGTCAACAGCCGATGGGGTTCGTTCGAGCTACAACTCGAAGAAGGTTGCTAAAGGAGGTCTGCAAATGTTGTTAAGAGAAGAACATGTCCAACTGGCCGCCTCAAGGTGGTCTCCCAATGATAGGGTTTCAATATTTGGCTCAAGAAAGTATTATTCATTGATCCAAGAGTATAAATAGAGTTTACAAGATATACATGAAAAGATATGAAACCCTAAATATAAATAGATACGAGTATATCTTTCAATATCCCCCCTCAAGCAAGAGTCGGAAGTGGAAAGACTCGTAGCTTGCAATGGAAGTCTCCGAATAAAGGTCGCGCAAATGACTTCGTAAAGACATCGGCAATCTATAGTTCGGATGGTATGTGTTCAGTGATTAGCTAGCCTTCCAGTACGAGCTCTCTGACAAAATGATAATCTATGTCAATGTGTTTTTGCACGCTTGTGGGCAACCGGATTTTGAGTGATGAAGATGGAGCTATTGTTGTCACATAATAAACGAGGTGGCTGCGCGAGAGGGACACGAAGCTCTCGCAAAATAGAAGTGATCCATTGCACTTCCACCGCTGTATTCGCCATGGCGCGATACTCAGATTCACAGCTCGAACGAGCTACAGTTGGTTGCTTTTTAGCGCTCCAAGAGATGAGATTGTCGGCTAAGAAAATGGCGTAGCCATAAGTAGATCGTCTTGAGTCAGGACACCAAGCCTAGTCGGCATCAGAGTAGACCACTAAGTCGCATGAAGAGGCGCGCGAGAATACAGTCCGTGTGAAAGAGTGCCCTTAATATATCGAAGAATCCTCTTCACGGCTTGAAATGCTCAATAGTAAGAGTTTGTAAGAATTGACTGACATGATTTACAGAGAAGGCGATGTCGGGACGTGTGATAGTTAAATATAGTAGCGCACCGACGATGGATCTGTATCGAGTAATATCTTCAAAGGGCTCGCCATCGATGGGTAGGGCGAGACCGGTCGGGAGAGAAGTTCCAACGGGTTTAGCATCAAGAAGCTCATGGCGAGATAGAATGTCCTTGGCATACTTAGCCTGCGAAAGAAATAATCCATCTGGTGTATATGTGACTTCAAGTCCGAGGAAATAACTTAACTGTCCCATATCCGTAATGGAAAATTCTGAATTAATTTTCTTCAGAAAATCCGAAATATGAGAAGAATTATTGCCGGTTAGAATGATGTCGTCAACGTAGACTAAAAGATAGAGACGGGAGGCGCCGCGGTAGAAAAAAAAGAGAGATGTATCAGCGCGGCTGCAAGTAAAACCCAGAGATAATAAAAATGTACTCAGACGTTGAAACCAAGCGCGTGGAGCTTGCTTGAGACCATATAAAGCTTTGGAAAGACGACACACATGATTGCGATGGCTCGGATCAATAAAACCTTGAGATTGTTCCATGTAGACTGGAGTAGTGAGGAAGCCATTTAAGATTGCATTCTTTACATCCAGTTGGTGGAGAGGTCACCCAAGATAGATAGCCAATGAGAGAACAATACGAACTGTGGCAGCTTTAACGACGGGACTAAATGTGTGATCGAAGTCAAGACCAGGGATTTGAGAAAATCCTTGAGCTACAATCCGAGCTTTGTGACGTTCAACGGAACCATCCGAGCGATATTTTGTGCGAAACACCCATTTTGAACCAACGATGTTCGCATCCGGAGGTCGAGGGACCATAGTCCAAGTGCCATTTCTGCATAGCGCATTCATCTCGTCAGACATTGAAGCGAGCCAAATAGGGTTTTTGGCTGCTGATTTATATCCTTTAGGTTCAGAAGATGTGAGAAGGGCCTGATGGAGAGGCGTGTCGGCAAAGAAAGTGATGTACCGTGGTTTAAAGATTCCAGCTCGGGCCCTAGTAATCATAGGATGAGGTTCGGGAGCAGGCGGCGGAGGCTCAGGAACGAGTGATGGAGGATCCGCGTGTGGCGCGATTGGTGAGATAGGCGCAGCCGGATGAGAGACTTCATGAGATGGACATAATGCGCACGGCAATAGGGGTTTGGCTGAATGTGAAGTATCCGAAGAAGGTTGTGGGAGCGTCGGCTGGGAATGCAAGACGATCGGAGTAGCAGTGGGCTCAACAAAGGTGGAGACGTCGAGCTGAGATATAGAAGTAGCAGCATGCACGGTAGAAGATAATGGAAATAATAATTCATCAAACCGGGCATGACGAGTGATGTAAATACGTGAAGTAGTTGGATCCAAACATCGATAGCCTTTGTGATGTGAAGAGAAACCCAGAAATATACACAGAATGCTTCGGATATAAAATTTATTTGCAGCATAGTCGCGATGACATGGATATTTGCGACATCCAAACGGATGAAAATTACCAAAATTTGGAGGGCAGTCGAAAAGGGTCTGGAACGGAGAGATCCCATCTAAGACAACAAAAGGAAGCTGATTAATAATATAAGTAGCCATAGAAAAGGCATCAACCCACATTGTAAGAGGAAGATGGGAATCAAATAATAAGGTAAGACCGGTCTCTGTAATATGGCGATGCTTGCGTTCTACTCTTCCATTTTGAGACGGAGTATAAGGGCAAGATCTCAAATGATGAATTCTTTTTGAGCGAAAGAAATCCTGAAATGAATGATTAGTAAATTCAGTTCCTCCATCACTTTGGAAACGTTTGATAGGGGTCGAAAACTGATTTTCTACCAAGTTGACAAACGACTTCAAATGCACAAAGAAATCAGATTTTCGAACTAGAGGATAGAACCATGTAAATCGACTGAAGTCATCAATTAATATAACATAATATCGGAACTGAGCAGAAGAACTAATCGGAGCAGGTCCCCATAAATCGCAATGAATAAGATCCAACACATGTAATGAACATTTTTCATTTATTTGAAATGGTAAACGAGTGCTTTTCGCAAGTTGACAAGAAGAACATAAAGATGGTTTAAGCAAACAGGAAGTTACATTAATGTGACCTTGTTTGCATAATAATGAAATAGAATCAAAAGAGACATGTCCTAAACGTTTATGTCATAGCTCAAAAGATGCACGTAAGTTATTAGTCTTCAGCTGAGAAATAAAGGCAGGCTGGATGCGATCAAGAACGTAAAGTCCAAACTGACGTCGGCCCTGAGCTAGAATGTCCCTGGTGTGGCGGTGCTGAACAGTAAAACAGGAATTAGAGAAAGATACGTCAACCGGATAATCAGATGTCAACTTGCTGACAGATAATAGGTTTTTAGTGAGTGAGGGGACGACCAAGACATCCAATAAGTGTATAGAATCTGAGACAAGAGATCTACCAATATGAGAAATAGGAAGGTTTGCGCCGTTACCAACAACCACATGATCAGAACATGAATAGGGTTTAGAAGTATCCAAACGACTAACATCAAGGGTCATGTGAGTCGAAGCCCCTGTATCAATATACCAATCAGAAGATGCAGCGGGAGAGACCGGACAGTTGGCGTGAAAAGCCTCTGCAAGGTGCGCGACTGAAGGTGATGAGGATTGAGAATATCGGTCTGGACAGAACGTCGCATAATGGCCATCTTGACGGCATATTTGACAACGAGGGGGGCGCTAGCTAGAGGAGCGTCCGCGACCTCGTTTGCCGAAATTTTTGGAGCCGCCACCAGAGGAACCACGACCATGAGAATTAGAGGATGAGGAAGAATGTTACTGCCCATAAAATGCCACCTGAGAGACAAGAGACGACGCCATCGAATCCTGAAACAGAGAAAAACTTTCGGCCTTTGAAACAAGGTCACGAAAGGTAGGTAAGACAGTAAGAGCCAATTGAGCAACAGAAAAGGCAAAAAATTCAGGTCCTAAACCCCGAAGGAACCAGTGTGCTTTATTCGTGTCGTCGACCGGACGACCAATGGCAGCTAATTGATCGCAAAGTGATTTGAATTCCCGAGCATATTTCGAAATGCTCCGTGAGCCGCGCTTAAGTAGTTGTAGGTCGTCTTTGAGACGCAACTCTTGTGTCTTTGAGCGATTGCTGAAGGCTGTATCAAGAGCAGTCCAAACAGCGCTAGAAGTATAGCAGCCGAGCACCTCTGCCATAGCTTCTTCAGATAACGTCGATAGGAGAAGACTCAATAAGCGTTGATCTTGCTGCTGCCAAGAAACATACGCCGGATTAGAGATAACAGCGCCTCCAGTCGACAGAACAGTAGCAGGCGGGGTGGGGAGAGAGCCGTCCACATACTTCATGAGATCTTGACATGTGAGTAGGGGAACCAGTTGAGAACGCCAAAGGAGAAAATTTGCGGAGGAAAGCTTGATTTTTATCATATGAACAAGGGTGGATAGAGGGAGATGATCAATTTCAGGCGCCATGGCAATCTTAAGAGAGAAGAATCGAGCGAGAACGATCGAGGAGGGAGGAGAGGATTGAGAAAGAGAGGAGAGGATCGATTCAGGCTGATACCATGATAGGGTTTCAATATTTGACTCAAGAAAGTATTATTCATTGATCCAAGAGTATAAATAGAGTTTACAAGATATACATGAAAAGATATGAAAACCTAAATATATCTAAACTATATCAAATAAACTAACATAGATATATAATAATAGATACGAGTATATCTTTCAATACCCAAGATGATAATCAAATGAGGTAATTCTCAATTGGTCGCAAGAGCAGGTCTCTGGAGAAGGTCACCAAAGGTCGTCCAGCGAAGGTCTCTGATGGAAGTCGTCGAGGTCGTGACCAAGCAAATAAGGTCTTGTAGTTGTATAAAGAGCGCCAACAGTTGCAATAGATCCTATATTCGCGGAAACAGCTGCAACCACCCCTAAAAATGTTTGAACAACTGCAACCTCCCCTAAAAACATGGGGAAGACGGCTATTAGGGTTTTTAGGGCCTTTTAACTTGTATTTGGGCTCTCTGCGGTCTATAATTAGGTCGTCATTCTTCGAATCTAATCACTTTTGCACACACAAACACTTATTTGCTTAGCTGAAACTTGGTTGTAGCAATTGCATAACCTGCTCCTGCTCGCCAAACTCCTTCATATATCTTGACCTGCTTCAATTTACTGTACATCTACTTTTTTTTATTAATAAACGGTCTTCTACATTTTTACTTGCTTTCAATATTTCATTTATATCCTATTATCTGTTATTTTTGTTTTGCTTTCGATTATTTTTTCTTGATTCCTTCGGCCAGGTGTCCGTACGAAATCGAGAGTTAACACTACACAATCATGATATGATTGTATCATAGCATTACGTTGCATTATGTTATGACTTATGCCATACACGTTCGTGTACACAAGGCAATCAAAAAATTTAGAATAAATTTCTCTAAATACCTGCACTTTATAATTAATATGCATCCAGTTCTTTTTTTTTAAGAAAAATCCATTGGCAATAATAAAGAAGTAGTTTTCATGGAACAAACCAAAAAAAAGAAGAAACAAACAAATTGGGAGTTTTGACTTTTAGCCTAGAAATAGTTAACTGTTTGAGAAACTATTTTCTTATTATTGCAATTCGTATGTACGAAGAGATTTTGCACTTGTATAGAAATTACAACTGGATTCAAATACACGTACAAGCAAGGTTCAATTCCATTAATTTATTTATCATAATTCTGCTTTAGGAAGGTTACAGATGAATGGTGATACATAATTAAATAACGAAACAATTAAAAAGTCCTCTTCATATGATTTAATTATCTAATTAAAGATAATAAAGGTCAAATCATAATCTTTTTCCAATATTGTATTCTATATATTAGGAGCTGTTCCACACTTAGTGCGATTTGATTTAATATTTGTTTGATTGATTGCATTATCACAAACTTTATTATATGACAAAATAATTGTTTAGTTAATTGCATTGCCATTTTTTACGGTGGATACAAAAATCTAATTAAGAATGAGCAGGTTGCAATTTAATAAATATAAATATATTTCATTTAATTGAATGGATACTCCATAACATGCTTGATTTTTCTCTGTCTACCCACGGGGAATATATAAACATCAATTATATCTTCATTGCATGAATTCAGACACATACAGTTGTTTTTCTCTACACTGTGGATTCAAACGCATACAATTCTTAGTCAAAATTCATTATTATAAATTGATCTAAATTATTTAAGGCTCCTAACATAAATAATTATTTAAAAATAAAAACATTATTTCCATATCATTTCTATTAAACTTGATAGGGTTTTCTGCAGGAAATAATGATTTTATTGACGTAAATAAATAGAGTACAAAAGATACGAAAAGATATGAAAATAAGAAAACCCTAACTGAATAGATAAGAACGAATCTAAACTATCGTATCTATATTTATTTTATCATCCCCCCTCAAGCGAGACTCTGGTATTTCAGTGAGTTGAAGCTTGCTACGGAAGTGATCAAAAAGTGGACGCGGTAGTGCTTTGGTAAAAACATCAGCGAGTTGGCGATCTGTTGGAACGAACGTCGTGACAAACTTTCCAGATTGGACTAACTCCCGGACAAAGTGATAGTCAATGCCAATATGCTTTGCATGCTTGTGAGCAACAGGGTTTTGAGTTAGGAATATGGAGCTTTGATTGTCGCAGAATAAATGTGGTGGGCGAACGAGTGGAACATCAAGTTCACGAAGGAGTGAGCATATCCAGATGACTTCGGTTGCAGTATTGGCCATGGCGCGGTTAGTGATGGCCCCGGGCCGGTTCCGGTTCGGAACCGCCGGTTCCACGGTTCCGAAAAAATGGAACCAGAACCGGCCCGCCTATAGAAGGTTAAGGTTCCGGTTCCGAACCGGCAGTTCGCCACCTATTTTTTTTTAAAAAAAATTTAATTATTTATTTTATTTGAAATATAATATTTGGTTTGTACAAAAAAATTGTAATTATAAGTATTTTGTTCCTTTGAGTAATATTTGGTTTGTACACAAAAATTGTATATTATTTTTTACTTTCTACACAAATTAAATAAACACAAAAATATATGAGGAATATTATAAATTAAGATTACAAATTTAAACTTACAAGTTACAATGATGAATGTATATTTACAATTTTTTTGCAACTACACAAGTTATACAAATTACAAAATTGTATATTATTTTTTAACTACACAAGTTATACAAATTACAAAATTGAAGAATTAATATTATTACAATAATTGAAAATTAAAACTATAAACAAATAAATTCCAAAAAATTAAAAAAAAAAAACTTTAATAATTAGGGGGGAGGGGAGGGGTTAATTGAAAAGGGCTTGCACTTAATTTTTTACCTTAAAATTAAGTTGCCTACGTATCCCTTAATTTTCATTAAGGGAATTAAAGCCCACGTAGTTCTCTTACCTTACTTACCTTTAATCGGACTCGAAATCCGCATCACCTAGGCCATCGGAAGCATTAGTACTTGCCACGCTTGCTTCGGAGTTGTAAGCATCCTCGTCGTCGAAGACGTGCCTCCAATCCGGTTGTTGTTCTCGATCTTCGGCATCTTTCCAATCTTTAAGTATAACTTGTGCTTCCAAATTCGCCGGTGTCAAGTTGGACCTTCTTTCATCCAACATATAGCCACCCGAGCTAAATGCTTGTTCCACGGCAACCGTTGATGCGGGGACGGCTAAGAACTCCTTCACCATCGTACTTAGGATTGGGTATTGTTGTTGTCGCCTTGACCACCATAGTAGAATATTAACCTCTTGCGGAGCGTTCTCATCTTCTTCATCTTGAGGCTGCAAACAATCACCACCAACATACATTTCCGCCAAATAAACATCTAGTTCGCTTTGTTGCGAACTAGACGGACGGTTTTGAGACATAATATTATGAATTCTAGCTAACAAGGGGTTAGCACTAGTTTGGCCGGAAGTAGTTGTCCTAGAGGAAGATCTAATTTGAACTAAGTGGCTATATGTGATACAAAATGAATCGAAAGCTTCACGTAATGTTGTACTAAGTTGGGTTTTAACTACATCGACGGATGGGAGGTTCAATTGTTCTAAAGGAATAATTTCATCGGGCCCTATAAATGCTAAGGTTGATAAAGCGGTATAATATGTATCAATAAAAGAATAAACACCATCTAATTTAATACTAGGATCAAATGCTTTAGCAATTAAAAAAACGGAGGGAATCTCCCTAAAATATTTTAACCATTTCATTACCATATCAAATATTATATGCCTTAATTCGGGTACAAAACTACATTGATTAAATTGACAAGCAATATAACAACAATGATATAAAACTTTAGAACTAGTGGGATAATAGACACCGGATAAAACTTTAGTAGCGTTAGAAAAAGATTTTAACAATTCATGCAAAGAAGTACATGCATCCCAATGAGATAAATGCAAACTAATACCATAATCATCACTTCTAAAAAATTGTACTAATGATTCTTTATATTTAAAAGTAGCATTAAGCATTTCATAGGTGGCATTCCACCTATGAGAAATATCGGTTGGAAAACGTTTTGCTCGGACTCCATGAGTCATACAAAAAGAAGCCCATTTTTTTGCAATTTTTTTATGACTATGTATGGATAAAATTGCAGCCCTAATAGGTTGGATTGACTGAGTATAAAGTTTCATACCATCTTGAACGGCTAAATTAAGAATATGAGTAATACAACGACAATGGAAAAACTTACCTCCGAGAACCGGATTGCACTCCAAAATAAGCTCCCTTATTGATGCGGTGTTGTTGCTTGCATTATCAAAACCAATAGAAAATATTTTGTCGTTTATTTTATATTGGTGAGCTATTTTTATTAATAAACGTGCTATATTTGATGCCGTATGAGGATCATCAAATTTTCGGTATGCAATTATTCTTTTATTTACATTCCAAGAAGAATCTATCCAATGAACGGTTACACCTAAATAATGATGTTCGGATCTACAATCATCCCAAATATCGGAGCAAATAGAAACCCTATGATCTAATTTTTTAAATTGATCGCGTAAAGTCAATCTATATTGTCTAACTCTATTTCTTATTGAACGCACCATAGTTGTGCGTGGAATTCTTTTTTGAAGAGGTTGAACCGGATTTATATATTTTTCAAATTTTGTTTTATCCATTAATTGAAAAGCTAAACTCTCTACACAAATCCATGACGATAATGAATCCCTAGATTCTATCGGATCATATTTATGAAGAGCGGAAGAGGAAGACGTACCTTGGGAAGTACCAAATGCACCTTGGTTTAATTGAGTTTGACTCTTAGCCAAGCCATACTCCATGGGATGCTTCACCTTTATGTGGCGTTGATATGTTCCATATCCACCACCGGCGGTGAATTTGTATTTCTTAGGGCAATAATTGCAAAGTAGATCAAATTGTTCGGGAGCACCTATAATTTTATATTTTTCTAGTTAGATATCATATTTAAAATTTAAAATAAGTATAAGAATTTGAAATAAAATTTAAAATAATTATAAGAATTTTAAACACCACGTACCTTTCTTTTGCTCCTTTGCACGAATTTTTCGGAAGTGCTTTGTGAAAAGATCGGATTTCAAAGCTTTTGGACTTAAATTTTAATCGAAATCATCATCTTCTTCATTTACCTCGGCCTCGGGGGGGGGGGGAACACCTTCGTTGGCTTCATTTTCCAATGCCTCACGAAAACGCATTTCATGTTGTTGCAATTGTCGGGCATACTCCTCATCGGCTCGTACTTGAGTTTCACGAAGATCTTCATCACTACTCAATGACAAAGTGATGTTAGCATCGTATTGAGATTGAGGAGAATCTTCAATATTAACACCACGGCGACGTTGACGAGGTGGACCTCTAATAGTATCATCTCTAGCTATGGACTTGCCCCTATTGTCGGCACCACGAACACCACGACCACGACTTGAAGACATAATTGAAATTTGAGAGAATGGATTTGGAATGGAAATTTGAAAGAGAAATTGCAAGAATTAATTGAAAAAGAGAGTAATTGAGAGTAATTGAGAGAATAGAATGAGAGAATTGAGATTGAGGTGTGAAAAATGTTGAAGGAAGGGGGGGTATTTATAGCAAAATTTGGAGAATTTTTGAAATCGGCCGAACCTCCGGTTCTGGTTCGGAACCGCCGGTTCGGGGCCACGTGTCGCGTTCTTATTTGTCGATTAATATTTTTTAATTATTTTTTTGAAAAAATAGCCGTTATTTAGCCGTTATTTGGCCGGTTCGGAACCGGAACCGCCGGTTCCAACGGATAAATTTTCAAAAAAAATAGCCGTTGGGCCGGTTCAGGCGGTTCCGGTTCCCAACGGTCAATTTTTTTTAAAAATTGTGCCGCCGGTTCAACAGTTCCGAACCGGAACCGGCGGTTCGGTCAGGTTTCAAATTTTTTTTTTTAATTAATCCAGCCGGTTCCACGGTTCGGAACCGCCGGTTCCGGTTCCGGTTAAACCCTGGAACCTGAACCGGCCCGTCTGTAGGCAGTTACGGTTACGGTTCCGGTTCCGAACCGTGGAACCGGCGGGCCGGTTCCGGGCCGGTTCAGCCGGTTCCGGTTTCCTTTGGCCATCACTAGGCGCGGTATTCGGATTCACAGCTTGACCGAGCGACGGTAGGTTGTTTCTTCGCGCTCTAGGAGACGAGATTTTCGACTAGTAAAATAGCATAACCATACGTAGAGAAGGCAGTGTGAGAGGGTTCCTTTGACATAGTGAAGGATACGTTTTACGGCTATAAAGTGATCAACAGTTGGAGCTTTGAGAAACTGGCTGGCAAGATTGACAGCAAATGAGATGTCAGGGCGAGTGATAGAGAGATATTGCAAGGCACCAACGATCAAGCGATATAGGGTAACATCATCAAATGCATCGCCATCCAAAGTGAGAGATTGACCGGCCGGTAGTGGCGTTCCAACAGGTTTGGCATCCAGAAGTTCCATGCGAGTCTAAATATCACGACTATACTTGCTTTGAGATAAAAGAAGACCATTAGACAAATAAGTGATCTCCAAGCCAAGGAAGTAGCTTAGTCGGCCCATGTCCTTAATTGCAAATTCGGAGTGAATACGTTTGATGAAGTCCGAAATAAACGAACTGCTGCTGCCGGTGAGGATGATGTCATCTACATAGACAAGTAAGAAAATACGCAGAGAATCACGTGCATAAATAAATAAAGAGGTGTCAGATTTACTGCAAGTGAAGCCTGAGGAAATCAGAAAAGAACTGAGGCGATGAAACCAGGCACGAGGCGCCTGTTTGAGACCGTAGAGAGCCTTTTTGAGACGACAAACGTGATTTGGAAAGCGGGGATCGATGAAGCCAGGAGGCTGATGCATATAGACAGGCGAAGTGAGAATTCCATTGAGAAACGCATTTTTAACATCCAGCTGATGAAGGGGCCAATTGAATGTGACGGCAAGAGAGATGATGATCCGAATGGTGGCAGCTTTGACAACAAGTCTGAATGTATGCGAGAAATCAAGACCCGGAATCTGAGAAAAACCTTGAGCGACTAGGCGAGCCTTATGACGCTCAATACTTCCATCTGAACGAAACTTGGTGCGAAATACCCATTTGGAGCCTATAATATTAGAATCAGGAGGTTGCGGAACAAGATCCCATGTTTGAATTTTGAGCAGTGCATCCATCTCCTCGGACATGGCAGCTCGACATTCAGGACTTTTGGAAGCAGATTTGAACCCTTTCGGTTCAGAAGCCGCCAGTAGAGCCTGATGAAGGTTAGTGCAAGCATAATAAGTTAAGTGGCGAGGTTTGAAAATACCAGCGCGAGCTCGAGTGACCATGTGATGTCCCGAAGGTGCCGGCGGCGGTGAGGGCGGCCGAGGAGGAGCTGCAGGTGATGGTAATGCAGCAGGGTCAGGAAGATCATCTGGACAAATGACACAGGGCTTGAGCGAAGGAGCAGAAGCACATGTTGATTGCGGCGGTGGACTTGGTGGTTGCGACGGCAGGGAAGATGAGGTAGGCAGCTGCGCGGATGGTTCCAGAAAATGCGAGACATCCAGAGTCGAGGGATGCGAGCTGCTGGGAGAACCTGTGAACGGAAATGAGGATTCATCGAACCGTGCATGACGCGTAATATAAACGCGAGAGGTAGATGGATCAAGGTATCGAAATCCCTTATGATGAGAAGAGAAACCGATGAAAACACAGGGAATGCTGCGGGGAGAGAATTTTGTCGCTGCATAGTCCCGAAGACATGGAAACACCCGACATCCAAAGGGGTGAAAGTTATCATAATGCGGAGCCGTACCAAATAAGACCTGAAAGAAAGATAACCCACGAAGAATAGTGGATGGCACACGATTAATAATATAAGTAGCAGTGCTGAATGCTTCAACCCACATAGAAACTGGAAGATGAGAGTGAAATAATAAAGTCAATCCTGTTACGGTAATATGCCTGTGTTTGCGCTCTGCCCGACCATTCTGAGAAGGAGTGTAAGGGCAAGAACGCTGATGAAGAATGCCCTTGGATTGAAGAAAAATTTGAATAGAATTATTTGTGAATTTTGTGCCGCCGTCGCTTTGAAAGACTTTGATGCTACGAGAGAATTGATTCTCAACAAGTGCAACAAAGGACTGAAAAACCAAGAAGAAATCCGACTTCCGAACAAGAGGATAAAACCATGTGAAGCGACTATAGTCATCGACAAATATGACATAATAGCGAAAAGAACCAGACGAATGCACAGGAGCCGGACCCCATAAGTCACAATGAATTAAATCCAAAACATGTAATTAGCGTTTTTCATTTAAAGAGAAAGGCAATCGAGAACTTTTAGCAGTTTGACACGAAGTACAAATAGAGGGCTTAGGTAAACAGGAAGTAACAAATATATGCTCTTGTTTACTAAGCAACGAAATCAGATCAAAAGAAATATGACCTAGACGACTATGACAAAGCTCAAAAGACGCACGACGAACATTCGAACGCAGCTGGGTAAAGAAAACCGGGTGCACATGTTCCAAAACATAGAGGCCAGCACTACGGCTGCCGCTGGCGAGGACGACTTTGCTGTGGCGATTCTGTATGGCAAAAGAACGATCAGAAAACAAGACATCAACAGGGTAGTCAGATGTGAGCTTGTTGATAGACAATAAATTCTTGGTGAGAGACGGAACAACAAGAACATCCAATAGATTAATAGAGTTCGAAAGTCGTGAATAACCAATACGAGATATAGGATGTGCACCGTTACCAACAATTACACGATCAGGACCAGAGAACGACTGCGATGTGTCAAGAATACCAGCATCAGGCGTCATATTCGCAGAGGCACCTGTGTCGAGAAAACAATCAGAGGATGGAGATGAAGAAACCGAGCAAGAGGCATTGAACGCCTCAGCAAGATTCGAAGTCGATGTGCGAGCGTAGCGATCTGGACATGCATCTGCATAATGACCGTCCTGGCGACAGATTTGACATCTGGGGGTTCGACGTTGATTGTTCTTCGAGCTACGGCGGCGCTAATTATTTTTGGAGCCGTTGCCCGACCGCTGATTGTTTTTGGAGTCGGACTGGGCTGAGGGCTGGGAGTGGCCGAAGAAAGCAGCCTGAGTTGGTGAAGAGCCATCAACGGATTCCTGGAAGATAGCGAAGTTCTCTGCTTTGGACAAGAGATCGCGAAACGTCGGAAGGGTTGTAAGGGCCATCTGCGCCACAGAGAAAGAGGCGAATGCAGGGCCGAGACCACGAAGGAACCAGTGAGCCTTGTCGGTGTCGTCAACAGGCCTGCCAATCGCAGATAGTTGATCGCATAAGGCTTTAAAGTCGCGGCCGTAATCAGCAACCGAACGAGAGCCGCGCTTGATGAGTTGAAGGTCGTCCTTCAAGCGGAGTTCTCGTGTTTTTGATTTGTTGCTGAAGGATGAGTCGAGGGCCTGCCAGACTGCACGAGATGTAGTGCAGCCAAGAACTTCTGCCATCGCCTCCTCGGATAGCTTCGAGAGCAGCAGGCACAAGAGTCGTTGATCGGCGGCACGCCATGTCGCATGGGCGGGATTAGGGTTTGCGGAACCACCGGGCGAGGAGAACGTGGGGGGCGGGGGCGTGAGAGACCCATCAACATACTTCATAAGATCCTGACATGTGAGGAGAGGAACAAGTTGCGAACGCCAAAGGAGGAAGTTTGACGATGTTAACTTGATTGTCACCATATGAATGAGCGTGGAAAGGGGAAGCGCGTCGGTTGCCATGGCAGACGACGAGAAGATTGAAGGGGAGGCGAGAGAGAGGGGGCTAGGGTTAGGATCGTTATGTGGCTGATACCATGATAGAGTTTTCCGCAAGAAATAATAATTTTATTGACGTAAATAAATAGAGTACAAAAGATACGAAAAGATATGAAAATAAGAAACCTTAACTGAATAGATAAGAACGAATCTAAACTATCGTATCTATATTTATTTTATCAAAACTACTAATGCAGTGCCTTCAAATATTATAGATTTGCAATCAATATGATAATTTAAAAATAAATAAAATTGTTCTAATTCGTAAAACGGTAAAAGTGTTTTTTTTTTTTGGTGTGTGCTTCGATGAATCGAATTCTTGGAGTTGGTGTCTCTCTCTCATTAAAATCCTCGTGTCGCATTCCCATTGTATCCCATTAACCAATCCAAATTCACCCAAAACACACATGTTGGGATCAAAAATCAACACCATCAACTCCATTTTTTTTATAAAAAAAATACGTATACTTACTAATGCTAGGACTAGGATGTCATTTTCAAAAACTTTTTTCCCCTCACGATAATCGCAAGAAAATAAAATAACGAGATACTCAAAAAAATAAATAATAAATAAAAAAAAGGAGAGAGAAAGAGGGAGAGAGAGATGAGTGTGGGGAGTGTATCTAAAAAAGAAAGGGGTACGAGAATCCGACTGTGAATTCACTCTCTCATTTCATTTCAACTCATGAGTTGAGTTGAGTCAGTCTGAGTCCACCACAAAACTAAACTATGAGTTATGAGGTGACCCATCACGATTTGACATAAAGCGCTAGTGCGGGCCCCATGGGCCTGCTCCTCGCACGTGGGCTTCCGTCACTCTGTCGGCCCACTCCCTCCGATCTCGCCACGTGGATGGATCTATGGTGAGACGCCGTTTGTCTTGTCTCTATTGACGTGGACCATACACCATTGCCCTGTCTTCTCCACCCAATCCCATTTTCTATTGCATATATTTTTGTTTAACCTTTTCCCGCTTATTCCTTCCCCAAATTATTTCCCATTCCACATCCATTTCATATACATGTATCATGACTCATGAGCATTTTGAATCATTTTTATTTTATTGTTTATTTTTTTTTATTAATTATTGAAACGAACTAAGTATTGTTAAATTTTAAGTTACTTGATTCATTCATTATTGAATTCAGCTCCAATACAATTTTAATATTTTAAACTTGTTTTAGTGGAGTTCAAATGCATCGTTTTGCGTTTTGGGAAATGGGCATTTTAATACATTTGTTGGATCAAAATTTCGGCCTTGTATCAAATAACCATTTAAAAAGCCATCCGTCCAAAAAAAAAAAGGATGTTTTAGGGAATAAACATCTCGAGTGTAAATAATTAATTGGGTATCATAATTTTAATTTACTTCACCACTAATGTTATATCGTCACATCTACGTGGACGGTTATGTGAGGGAAATTGTCTTCCAACAACTTAAAAAATGGCTCTTCAGTAAGTTTTTGTCTCGAAATAACTTGTTGAACTTACTAATATCACCTCGCTTACACTTTTATAATTCATTTTTCATGTGCTTAACTGCTAAAACTAACTTTTTTTTAAATATATAAAATTAAAATAATTTTTAAAAAAAATGTTTTGGACCAATTGAGAACTCGTCGCATCCCTAACATAATAATGAATGGTATAATAAAAAAAACAAAGAAGTGAAGGCCCATTCTTGAACAAAAATCTGGGCTATTACAATATCTAAGCCCAGTGGATTTTGATGAGGCCCAGATAGATGTCGGTATCAGACCAGCTCACTCACCGACAGCATCATTCGCTTTGCCATCTTTTTCCTCTTTAACACCGCGTGACACTGACACCCCCATTATTCAAGTATTATATCATTTTCAGCAATAACTAAATTTCCCATACCTATTTTTATTTACCTTTTTACTTCTTACTTCATACTGCGGGCAATCCCCCATTTCTCATCTATTATATATAAATCTTAGTAGTTTGATATGATTTTTAAGAGATTGTTTTTAATATGATACTCGAATTACTTTCACCTGCTTCACGTATTATATTTTTTAGACAAATATTTAATTGTATTTGTTCTTATTTTTACATTAATTGTGAGAGGTAGATTTAAAAGCACAATGAAAATCATATGCCGTCTCATTTCTTCCAAATTTCACGTCACATTGAAAGGTATTTCTGCGAGGTCAATTTACAGTTTGATAGAGTTTTATTGATTTAACTAGTATTCCACCCACGCAATTATCTACATTATAATAATTAATTTAATATATAACTTTGATTAATTTATAAATTTTATTTGATAAACCTAAATATTAGTTTTAAATTTGAACAATAGTTATACACTATATTATTTTTTTAATTGGATATATTATTTAAACGGGTGCAGGTGTTTCGACGCGATTAAAAAATATGACTAATTAATCATAGATAAATCAATTAACCACGTACACTTCTAGATCCAGACTTATATATTATTTTCTTGATTTGATAGGTTTAACTTTATAATTTTAATGATAAACAATTTTCATTACTTTTTATTCAGTGGAAAACTGTCAACATGTTATTATTGAAAAATTTTAAGTTTTCAATCAATTACTTATCTGTTTTATTCATATTAAATTTGGATCTTAAACTATTTGATATGTAATTTGATTTATTACTCTCATAACGTCAAAAATTTATACAATCAATCTCCCTCGTCAGTTATTTAATAACTTCAATCAAATCAAGATATCACACTATGCTATTGACTATTGTGCTCCATTAATAATAATGTTGATATCCAAATGGTTGTCTCAACGATATTGGTCTTTATATGGTATTGTTTGGTCATCAATAGTACATACCTCATATTAATTCGTATCAGCATCATATTCTTTTGTGTTTGTGAGTTCAAATCTTCTAGACAAAATAACTTCATCATTTGTGATTCTTAGTACAAATCAATGTTTCATCCTGACTATTATTACATAAATATTATGTTTCTTGCTATTATATCTTTGACATAATTCATTTTTTATTCTCTCCACTTTATTTTATGCAACCGTAAATCTATTTCTATGATGCACCTTATTATCCCTTTATTGATTGTAAATTTTTTGAATAATATGTTCAATATTAAAATAAATATTCTCAAAATCACACATGTTTTAAATTTCTTAAATTTCAATGCAATAAAAAGAAGCATATCTATTCCGTGAATGGTATATCAAAATAATAAGTTTTCAAACATACATACTTTAAATTATTGTTTTAAAGTCGGAGTAGGGACCAACAACCTAACTTGAGAATCAACAACAAACTATTTTGCACCTATTTACTGTAAGTAAAACGTGTTATATTGTTTCAATACCTTCACCACACATCAAGTAAATTAGATTCACTTTATAACCTCTACAAATAAAATTTTCTTTAGTATATCATGCTTGAACACTTGCTCTCCAAACATATCTCTTTCCTTGAAACAACATATTATAATATTATTTATTCATTCTAATAGTTTTTAAATTTTATTTTACAGTCTTACATCCTTACATTTCACATTTTAATTTATTTTAACTATATTGTGCCACTTACTTTTTTTTCTCATTTTTGTTTCATTTTAAAATATAACTTGACTTTTTAAAATAATTTATTATTTTATTTTACCTTAAAACTATAACAATATTCCTTTTTTTTCATATTTCATTTTGCTATACAATTTTATTTTATCACAATTTTAATCTTATTACATTAAAAATGGATTTTATATGGAGTATTTTTTTTACCATATTTTCAAATTTAATTTCAAATACTATAACATTACAATCAACTATTAAAAATTATTAAAATCAATTATTAATTAAAGAATTTAAAAATTAATTAATCTAACTATTAATATACATGTATTAATGATGTGAATAGATTAATAAATATAACTGTAAATTTATAATTTATCCCGGTTTTGTTTTTATATATATATATAGATACGAGAAATATAATAGTATCATTAATTTCAAATTTTAAACTATCATTACATAATTAAGAAAACGTGTTGAAAATTATTATTTTAACAAATGAATTAGCATCTCCGATGCAAAGAAAGAGCCAAAGAAGGGATATAGATACTATTTATTAAGTTTATTAGTTTATATTTCTTTAAAATCACTATATTTTATCATTAAGTTATCAATGTTCCAAATTAATAAAAATCGATTTATCTTCGTATAAAATTATAATTATTCAATAGCTATTTTTCACATTAAAGAATGGTTATTTTATATAGATGAAAAATAATGGTCATTGAATTTTTTAGAAGAGGTAACAGATAAGTCTTGTATAGCAATGTGAATAAAATCATGACCGTTGATTCTACATAGATTGACTAAGCTGCTGGAAAATATCTGGATGCACAAAACCCTCACTATTAAATGAAATCTCAATAATATATTCAAGTTATCTTATAATAAAACCATATTTAACATTTTACTTCTTATTTACCATAAATCATTTAAATAATTAAGCCCATAAAATCTAGGGAAAATTGGATTTTCTATCCCAAACTTTTCACTTTCTAGCAATTCTATTCCAAAAAAAAATTCATCAGGCAATTCTATCATATATTTTGATTATTCCCTTGAATTATATCCAAATAAATTTTTATTGGTTATTGTATCCTATATTTTTGGTCTATCAGCAATTTTATCCCAAATAGTCAACGGAGTTCAAATATTGTTGAATGAGTAATTTTCTTTCATGTGATTGTGGACGTGTCATTCACATATATATTTATTTATATATTTTAGATTTTTTCTAATTTTAAAAAATTCAATGTGAATGTCTACATTATTTATTTTATTTTATCTATGTATAATAATTTAATTAATAAATAAATATAAAAAAACAATCGAGTCAATAATATTTGAACTTCATTAATTATTCGGAATAAAATTACTGATAGAATAAAAATATAGAATACAATTATCAGATAAAAATTTATTGAAATATAATTCAAGGGAAAAATCAAAATATTAAATAGAATTACTGATGGAAATTTTTTGGGATAGAATTTTAAAAAATTGAAAAGTTTGGGACAGAAACCCAGTTTTCCCTAAATCTAAAGTAATTGTGATTATGTTTAAATAATATATACAAGAGAATTAAAAATTAGTAAATATTTATTTAGTAGAAATTGAATTATGGCCCATAGAAAAAGAGAAGTTTCACATGATTTCACTCCAAAAGTGGGAAAATACAGAGACAGTAAAAACACAGAAATTCACAACAGATCTAACCCCAGTCTACTCTCCTCTCATGAGATTTACAATTGTAATATAAAAGGCGGCACCTTTGCTCTATCGCCACTTACTCTGCCTTGCCAGCCCGTACAATCTTGGATCCTTATCAATTTCAGTGCTGTAATTCTGTTTATGGGACTCTAATTATTTCGTCGTTTCATGCAATCTAGCTCAGATCTGTTGGTATCGATATTCTTGATTCAGTAAGCATCTTGCTGCCCTGATCTGTTTACTACTCTTCTAGTGTCCCTCTACGTTTGACTGGTGAATTCGGTTTTCCATTTTTGCTGATGATTGATCTTATTTGGTTCGTTCGAATGCGAAGGTGTTAACTTTTTTTTTTTTTCCTTTCATCGCAATGCGTCTATGTATGCTTATTTGGTTCTGCTTCTGCGAGTGCGCTGTATAATGAATGGAAGGATTCGAGGGTTCGTTTATGTAGATCTGCTCTGATGGAGTGTGTTCTGGGTCATTTTATGGTGAAAAGATTAGATTTTGTTGCTCCTGAGAAATCTGGTTTGGAAATTTGATTGTATTTCGATGTATGAGTTGTAGCAGAAGCAGTGAAGTCACAGGGGAGTTTGATTTTTCTAATGATTTAGTCTTTATGATATAGAGCTGTGTGCATACTACGGCTCAATTCTTTCAGAAAATTATGAAGTATGCCTATATGAGTCGCTTAATTTGATTGCTCGACTCATATTTATAGATAACTTAATCTAAAAAGCAATTCCAATAATTGTTGATTCTGCTAGAAAACAGATTGAGAAGTAGTACACAGAATGTCTTACCTCTTCTAATTTAAATTGGTTATTCTTTGACAATGCCTTGGTCGTTCATTTTCAAATGCTCAGTGCAAGAGCTTTTACTGTGCTGTAGATTTAATTATGGAAGCCACTCTGAGTCTGAGATAGTGGCTCTGATATAAGTACATAACAGTACCCTTTTTTTTACTTTAGCATTTCTTGAAGAAGAAAATATCTGTTGTTTTAGAGTAATATCTTTCCTTAGAACTATTGAACATCACAGTTATGTGTTTTGTGGTTTCTGCCTACTCTTAGGTAAATGTCTTGCTGTTATTATAGCCCTAAAGCCTAAAGGATTGGTGAAAGGCACGAGAATTCAGTGAGGTCCTTGGACCTGCGTCAAGTGAATAGTGATACATTCATACTTAACTATATTATGTTTCATTAAACATCCATAGAAGGAATGAATTATTTTGTTTGTTTTTTTTCTTCTTTTGGATTTATGTTGGATAAAAATGTTCTCATGGTTGTTTTTTGGCTTATGTTTATGGCATATTTAAGTCTCCTCGTGCTTATTAAATTTCTCCCCCTTGGAGTTATTCTGATGTACTGTTCATTTATGTTACAGGTACAGACTCCAGAAACTCAATAACAAGATTATATTTTTGAACCATATGTCCAAACTTTGAAGCAGTAATCTCGCCCCCTAAAAGCGGTAGGAAGGCTGAGGCCTTTCAAGTACTACTGAATCTGCATAAATGTCGAGGGGTCGACCAGATGGAGCACAAAAGAAGAAGTTGCTGACTTCTGTATGTGTTGTGGCTCTATTTCTTGTTTTTCTATACGTCTACTACGGCTCTAAGAATGCTGGGGAGTCTGCTTTAGAGTATGGAAGTCGGTCTTTGAGAAAATTGGGTTCTTCTTACTTGGGTGGAGATGAAGATTCTGATCTTGGTGGTAAGCAAGATGAGACTTTTGCCAAGTTTGGACTAGATGACAGTGACGATGGTTTCGTTCCAAAGAGCTTTCCTGTAAGTGTTTATGCAACATTGCCTCTCATCGTAAAATGCTGCATTAATGGAAAGAACTGCTGAGTGCTTGTGTTTTACGTCTTGCAGTTCTATCTGATTGACTTTTTGTATCTCTTCTGTTTGGTTCCAAGGTATGCGATGATCGCCATTCAGAGTTGATTCCCTGTCTCGACAGAAATCTTATTTATCAAATGAGATTGAAGTTGGACCTATCTTTGATGGAGCACTATGAAAGGCACTGCCCGTTACCTGAAAGGCGGTACAATTGTTTGATTCCTCCTCCTGCAGGGTACAAGGTGAGTATTCAAGCTCTAGGTTATGATTTTTTTAATTTTTTAAATTTTTTTTTAAGTTTGTGTTATGATAATGTTGGTAAATAGATTGTAATGCTTGCTCCATTAATTATTTCACCCCTTCTTTTTGGAGTTACAGATCCCAATTAAGTGGCCAAAAAGTAGAGATGAAGTTTGGAAAGCAAATATTCCTCACACTCACCTCGCACATGAGAAGTCTGACCAGAACTGGATGGTTGTTAAAGGAGATAGGATTCATTTTCCTGGAGGAGGCACCCACTTTCATTATGGAGCAGATAAATATATTGCGCACCTAGCAAATGTAAGTTTCGGAATATCATAGTTCCAAGAATTGTGTAATTAACCTCATTGAGTTAATAATTCATTTCCCAGTGATTGGATTTGATTATCATCCTAGATGGAGTGAATAACTTTTTTTTAAAGCATTTTCTTCTGGTCAATGATGAATGAATATTTTCCCCTAGCTCTTCAGTTGGAATGTTTACCCTGCAATAACTGATATATAACAAAGCTAATTTCTGGTTCGGATCATGCTTTCCTTTTGCAGATGCTGAACTTTTCAAACAATGTATTGAATAATGATGGAAGATTGCGTACAGTTTTCGATGTTGGCTGCGGTGTTGCAAGTTTTGGTGGTTACCTTCTTTCATCTGATATCATTGCCATGTCACTCGCACCTAACGATGTGCACCAAAATCAGATCCAATTTGCTTTGGAGAGAGGAATACCTGCATATTTAGGTGTTCTTGGGACAAAGCGGCTTCCTTACCCAAGCAGGTCTTTTGAACTTGCTCACTGTTCTCGTTGTAGAATTGATTGGGTGCAGAGAGATGGGATCCTTCTTCTCGAGTTAGATAGGCTGCTTAGACCTGGAGGCTATTTTGCCTATTCATCCCCTGAAGCTTATGCTCAAGATGAAGAGGACCTTAGAATATGGAGGGAGATGAGTGCTCTCGTCGAACGCATGTGTTGGAGAATTGCTGTGAAGAAAAACCAAACTGTCATTTGGCAGAAGCCTCTGACAAATGATTGCTATTTGGAAAGAGAACCTGGTACTCAGCCGCCTCTCTGCCGGTCTGATGATGATCCTGATGCAGTGTCGGGTGTGCCAATGGAAGCGTGCATTACACCTTATTCTGAGCGTAAGAATCTTACTCGAGTTCTTTTCATCCGGTTGTCCCCAATAATCCACATTAGACAAGAAACTTCCTCTGGTATGCACTTCAGTATCATCTTTTAACATATTCTTTCTCATCATCAGATGATCACAAAACAAAAGGCAGTGGACTGGCGCCGTGGCCTGCCCGATTAACCACCCCTCCTCCACGCCTTGCTGATTTTGGCTATTCAAGTGAAATGTTTGACAAGGACACGGTAAATGGGCACATTCTCTCTCTCTTATCTAAGCTTCAAATCAGAATGTGTGTGTGTGTGTACTAACTTTTCGAAAACAGGAGCTATGGAGGCGGAGGGTGGACAACTACTGGAGTCTGTTGAGTCCAAAAATCTCATCTGATACTATAAGGAACGTGATGGACATGAAAGCAAATCTGGGGTCATTTGCTGCTGCATTGAAAGACAAGGATGTTTGGGTGATGAATGTGGTGCCTGAAGATGGACCCAAAACTCTCAAGATTGTCTATGACAGAGGCTTGATTGGCTCAGTTCACAACTGGTATATCAATATATATATATATATATATATATACATCAGTTTCCTGTAGTTATAGATGACTGCAGAAGTTTGATTCCCAATCCAATAAAATGCAGGTGTGAAGCCTACTCCACATACCCCAGAACCTATGATTTGCTCCATGCATGGAATGTGCTCTCCGACATCGAAAAGAAAGGTTGCAGCGGTGAGGATCTACTGCTCGAGGTGGACCGCATTCTCAGGCCCACTGGCTTTGCCATTTTCCGGGATAGGCAGCCGGTCATCGACTTTGTAAAGAGGTATTTAGGTGCACTGCACTGGGAAGCAGTGGCAACTGGGGAATCCAATCCGGACGACGGAGACGAAGTGGTTTTCATCATCCAGAAGAAGGTATGGCTGACCAGTGAAAGCTTCAGAGATGCAGAGTAGACTCTACACACTGCTGTTGTGCTTCATTTCTTGGGATTCATC
This sequence comes from Plectranthus barbatus, assembly GCA_026898455.1. Classification (NCBI taxonomy): domain Eukaryota; kingdom Viridiplantae; phylum Streptophyta; class Magnoliopsida; order Lamiales; family Lamiaceae; genus Plectranthus; species Plectranthus barbatus. The sequence goes on along the minus strand of JAPKLW010001825.1, from coordinate 78,652 downwards.
AAGCTTTTCCCAGGAGAGCTACATTTTGCTTCTTTTTCTTTCTTTCTAATTTATATTTTTAGTGGACAAGGCTTGGACCATTCTTATTCATAGGCTAAGGCAACCTCTTCATTGTTTGTTATTGTAAAATTATAAATTATAAAGTTTTTTGGGATCTATAGCTATAGCTACCACTCTAATAATTTCTTACATTTTCATGCCCTCTTATCTTCCACTTTGCTTTTTTAATAGAATGTCTTAATTCATATATCCTGTTCTATTTTTGCTGCTCGAAATCAAGAAATCTCAAATTTGATACTAATTAATTTGCCTTTTCATAAAGGTTATAGATAAGGGTGGCAATTCATGCGGATCGGATCCTTATCGTGTCAATCCGTTATCGATCCGATCCGTTAAGGTCAAATTCGTATCCAATCCGTTAAGAAAAATTAAAATTCGTTTCCATATTTGATCCCTTAAGCTCAAATCTGTATCCGCACGAATCTGATCCGTATCCGTTAAGAATTCAATAAGTATCCAATCTGAATGAGTCATTATGTATCCGATCCGATAAAGATCCGATAAGAATCTAAATCAGATTAATTCAATAAGAATTCGTTTCAATAAACACAATTATAATCCAATAAAAATTTAATAAGATAATACAAAATATTCATATTTGATTGTTCAAATAATGTGTTTGATAAATAAATAAAACTGCAACTTCATTTGAAACTAAAATCCTCAATCAAATATCCCAAGATACATAGATAAATATTAAAATTCCAATTCTAGTAATCAAATATGTTCATTTCTAAATACTGATGAATCTTTCACCTTAGTCGTCAATACTTCACTTACAATTTTGAGGGAGAAAAATATTAATTAAAACTGATTTATAACAAATAAAATAAATTATAATAAATACTTTTAATCTATCATGGTGAAATTGAAAGAGTTGAGACAATTAATAACAATCTACAATACTTTAATGAACATTAAAATTTAAGATCCCACCTTTTAGTTAATTCGTTGTTGATACAACTTAATTGAAAACTTGAAGTTGAGAAAAAAAGAAAGCTATTAAATTTTGATAGTAGAAGAAAATAAATATTAAAAATATAATTAATAGATAAATACATACATTTTTTAGTGGTGAATTAATAATGGGACACGAACAATGAAGAAACAAAAAGATTTGAGTTTTTGAAAGAACTTTAAATCTATAACATATCAAAATCAATTAATTAATTATTATATTAAAAAAATCAATAATTTTTATTAATTTATTAATAGATATCCGTATCCAATTCGAATCCGATCCAAAATTTTCGTGTTCTCATCGTATCGATCCGATAAGGATCCATATCCGATAAACCTCAATCCGTATCCGTTATTATCGTGCGGATTCGTGTCGGATTATCGGATCGAATCAAAAAATGACACCCCTAGTTATAGACTTTCTCAAAGAATGAAATATATAAATTTCTCATATGAGGGCAAGTTGAGCGACATAACTTATATTTCAGTGTGATTATTTTGTTTGACTTGAATAATAAATATGAGTAAAATTGCAGAAAAAATTAAAATATTTGTTTTTCACAAAAAGAAAATTGAGAATATATTACTCATAGATTTTCCGACATTCTGTTTTGACAATTGTTCCAAAAACAGAGCAAAGGCATGGTGGGTAGTACTCTGGGCTCCATTGCATGTACATTTATATTTATATTTTTTAATTAAATGACCAAAACATCATTGACTATTGAACTGTACAACCTTACCTATATGAGCATGGACATAGGGCTACCCCATGTATGTTTCATTTTATTAAAAAATATATATACATATAGGGGTTTTATGCATATCTCCATTATATTTTTAAAATAATAAATTCGATAAGAAATATTGATTTCCAAAAAAAAATAGAGCACATGCGATGCCACTGGATCCATATGCTGACATGCAAGAGGGAACTTGTCCCTTGGCTTCTACAAGGATATATTTTTAAATTCTTTCTAATTTAAGAAGCACAAAATTAATTCGAATTTATTCAAACTCCCAACTTTTCAGTTACAAAATTATTACTCCATATGTTAGGCAGATGTGCATGTGGTCTCGCAGTTAATGTATATAATGATTATATTAAATTATTATGATTATCACTCCATTTGTGAGAAGGTTATTTAATAGTATTTTGGATATGATAAGAATACGAAAATTTTGGATTGAATTCAGATTAAAAGATCAGATACAGTACGATTTTAACATTTTCTTCTCGGACCGTATACAAATTGTGCCTTTACGGATATGATAATTAACGGAAGGATCCAATCCACACGAATTGTCATCCTTAATATAACATGGACATAAATAAATTGTATGTGCTATTCTACAATTTTTATTATTTACACATTATATATATATATATATTATTTTATTATAAATAACAGGTTAAAATTAATATAAAAATATAAATAATTAAAATTCGCACGCATCGCGTTGGTGCAATACTAGTTTAATAAAAATTCATGCCATGTTTTGTAATGTGTATACTCCCTCCCGCTATATTAGTCTCATTATTTTTATTGGTGATCTCGGTTCTTGTATATTAGTTATATTTCTTTAAATAGTAATTTTTTTTATATTTATTAATAAAATATTATTTATACTACACTCACAAATATAAATTATCATACTCGATCAATATGTGACTAATTAACTGGGACGGAGAGATTATAACCGTTCATAAGTTAGGTCAATTTGAAGAGATATGCTCAGATATTACTGTACAATTTTATACAATATAAAAAACCAAAGTGGAAGTTTGGGACTTGAATAATAATTAATTATTGAAAGAGTAATAAGGATCAGGATTAGTCGCAATTAGTGGCATGATTTCAAAAGCCTAATCTCCGTGGAGTGCCTTTTGTTCTTTAATTTGTTTGTCCATGAAAAAGGTTTTAATTATGGACCCCTACTACATGACCTTAATTTAAGGGAATGTGCCCTTTGTTGTGGGGCAATTTTTCTACCCAATTTCATGCCCCTTTGTTCACTTTTCTTAATTTTAATACTTAGTACTATTTGATAACGTGCACGGTTTGCATTTTTTTGTTTATTTATTTTGAACAATTATCACATTAGGTGGTTTATTATTGCTTGTGGATGTTAATTATATATATATATATATATAGGGGTGCACTAGGGTGGAAACCCCCTCTTAGAAGTGATATAAGACATAATCCTAGCCTTTAATTTTAAGATTAAACGGATCAGATTGAATATTAACATGTTTTAAATTCGCTGCAAAAATAGAGTTTAAAAGTTGCATAAAAGGATAAATGGGTAAAATTGCATAACCGCATAACTTACCCACGATTCATTCTCCTTAATTATCGGCCATTAACTGTCAAAATATGGAAGGTTTATTGAAAATCAAATCAACTTAATTTCTAGCAAATATATTTCACCAACAACATTTACTGCGGTAAAATCTAAATCGTTGCATCGTGTTCCTCTGGAAAAGGGCGAAAAAAATTCGCACAAAAAGCATATCGATTTTCAGGCAATCGGACTGGACGCGGAGTTTTGGTGGCCGACGGACTGCAAATATCTGCCGGAAAAGAGTTGGGTACGTGATTTATCAAGTTATTTAGTACTTAAAATGCTGATTAGTTGCGAATTTGCTGTTTAGGTTTTTTTTTTTTTTGACGATTCGTTGACTTGAATAAATTTTTTTCAAGATCCATATTTTCGTTGAACTAGTTCAGGAATTAAACTATGTAAACGACATGGGCACATATTTAACATTTTTTTTGTTTATTGTGGGAAAAACCCATAATTTTGAAGGTTCAATTCATCTGGGGAACTGACTGAGAATTTGAAAGATTGTCGGACGAGTGACGATCTGTACACCAATTCGAAGTGAAACAGGTAAAAAAAGTCACAAAATGTATTTTCATTGCTATTCTAGGTTTCAATTTTTTTTTTGGGGTTGTAAATCTTATCATATTGGGGTATAATCTTACGAGAACAGATATGCTATAAGCGCGCGAAATACATATTTGAAACATTGCACTGTGTAATTTATATTTAAAAAAGCATATACAGTGAATCAAATTGCATAATTAGAGACATATACATGCTTAAAACATGTGGACTTTTTGCTTGATTAGTAAAGTTTCTGAAACTGGATGTAATTTGAGTTTTTCAGTACATTCTGTTTCCTTTGCATAGAAAAAAACTAATAATCATTGTCTGCATTTTTTTGGTATTTTTTTTTTTTTGCATCAATTTGTAGCACTTTGAATAATATAAACTGTTATATACACATTGTTGCCAATATTATATACTTTTTAAGCATCTTTATTGTGTATGATGAGCATTTGAACTGGTTATTTGATTATATGAAAAATATTAGAGAAACTGCATAAATGTAGACCTATACATGCAAGAATATGTTGTCATTTGCTGAATAAATATACAATTCGTATGTGGGAGAAATTTGTCATATCCTGTACAATATGATTTCTTTTAATAAATAAAATCTGTGAACAATTTATTGCAACTATGGTGTACTTTTTGTTCATCAATATATATCATTTTCAGAGTTGAGTACTGGAATAGAACTACATAATTATTTTCGAATATTTGCAGAGAGTGTATAGCTTTTCTTGCAACTATATTATCTATTATATGCATATGTATATTGCAATTCATGATAGGAGAAATACTTAAATATCTGCAATATTAGATACATATATATGCAAATATATGTGTATTTTCCTGTACATTAATAAAATAACATTGTATGTCAAAAATAAGTTTTCATTTGAATTTTCATGCCTTCCTAGGAAACAAAACAAATAATAATTAAGTGCAACTTTCTTGTATATTTTGAGCATCTACACGTGTTATTGTGAATGATGTAAATGATAAAGGAAGTGTATAATTATATACATAGTTTTGCAGATAATGTATTGTTTTATTACTTTTTTAAAGGGGAGATGAATGGGATTGTGATCTAAATAATGCAATCAAGAATGATTTGAAGCAGAAAAGGATGATCATTTTTCGCAAACTCCTCGGTGCTGACTGCAACAAGAAAGACGAGCAAATTTGTGAGGCAGGTGGAAGGTTTTTCAGAAAGAACTGCAAGGCTAAGGAGTTCGACATGGATGCCTATTTGAACAAAATTAACCGTTAAATGCTTAATTAGAATTGATACTTCTGTTTTTCATGTTAACAGCTTCACAACTTTTAGGCGTATGAATTGCTTGACAGAATTATTTTTGGTTTTCTGAACTCTTTAATATATGGTTGTTGTTATCATTATATTGATATTAATGCAGATAATCTCTATAAAAATTAACACCTTTTTCCAAACTCCGAAAAGCTTTGCACTTATGCGGTTTCAAAGACTCATCACATACGGGAATAATAACAACTGCACCATAAAAAAAAAATTAACAAAAAGAGTATTTAAAAAATATTACTTATTTTGCAATTTAATTTATCTATATTTGTAGTATTACATACTATTTTATGCATATTTCGAAACAATACGTGCATTAATCAATATAAGTAAAACGGAATCACCAAAAAAGCGTATATAACAGTTACCGCAGTAATATATGCAATAAACATACTATATTATAGCACATTTACAGGCGACACTATTGTATATTTTGTACTATAATTTAACACGAAATACCATGCATAAAAAAAAACCTTGCAAACGAACATTAAATAATAGCATTGGCTCGAAATTATATGAAACCTACCTCGGAAACGTCAAAAAAGAAATCACAATGATTGAATACTTCATCTCTAACTCCCGTTAAATACAAAAAAAAAACGATGCCTTAAAAAAAATTCGAAACTTACCATCATCGTATTTATCCATTGAGTCAAGTGCAGAAGACATCGAAAGAAATATGTTAATAACACAAAAAAAAAAAGAAGAGAAATTGTTACTATCACGTCATGAAGAACAAACTGCAAACCAATAATACGAAGATAAAATAAAAAAACGTGACTTATTGCGAAAATAAAAAAAACCAACTTTTCAAAATAAAAAAATCGTATATACTCATACTAAATTAAAAATGATTGATATGAAAAAAAAAACGAAACAAATACTGGAAAATATTTTAACAAGGAATAAAAAGATTTGATAAAATATGCATGGAGAAAATCAAGGGAAACTGTTATGGAATGAAAATCATGTTAAACTTTAATACCCAAAATACCCTAATTAATTAATAAAATAAATAACTAATTATATACACCACCAAATCTGGAGCGTCCATATTTAATAATTAAAGGATAGGATTAGTTCTCATATCACTTCTAGGAGGTGGTTCACATATGATTACTCCTCTATATATATATATATATATTTATTTATTTTATTTTTTTTAATAAATTATCTTTCGACACAATTGTCAATGTTAAGAAAAAAATCTGAAGAATATCATCAAGAATGAATTTAGTGGTCAAAGAATTGAAAATTAAACCATACCTTGTTATAGTTTATGTTAAATACATAATGATGAAGATATGGTCAATTTTCATAAATTTAATGCGTTTAGTTTTAACAAACCTCGTTTCATATTTTATGTAGTATTTATCTTATTATTGCTTATTCAAAAACTATTTAGTATTTAAATTTAGCATAGATACATAGCATATTATGCAGCGCAGGGTAAATTAGTATTCTTTAAATATGTTACTCTATTATGAAATTGGTGGGATTGGGATTCTATTATAGTGGATGGCGTCTCTTGAAAAAAAGAAAATAAAAAATGAAAAAGATGTTAAATAATGGTATAGTTTCGATTTTTTTTTATCTATGCATAGCGATTTATGTTGTAGTAGTTAGTACGGATTTAAGAATATTACGTAATTAAGTAAAAACATAATCTTATAATAATATAATAATAAATTTATAAACAATCCGGGGCATGTGCATGGTATGAGATCCTCAGTCCCACTTTTGTGTTTTACTTCCTATTCTACTATTAAAATTATTAATTTTTATTCAATAATTTTTATAATCTTAATTTAATATGGTTTTGATTAATTTTATAAGTTCAATCATAGGGTTCATCCCACCCAATTAGGGTATATAATATTTTTTAGTTTTTATTAAAATTTATTAATTTATAACTATAATTTGCGTTTTTATAAATTTTTAGTTTTTATTCTTATAAATCAATTAGATTGTATTGTATTATACTTAATTTTTATTTTTATAAAACTATAATTTAAAATTAGTAATCGAAATAATGGAACACCAATTGGAACACGGGATCGAGGATTTAATGCCCATGTGCATGTGGTTAGCGTATTTTGCTTACTTCTAAATAGCAAGATATATGCTGAAATACGCGGCTTTCTATATATACGAAAATTATAAGGGAAGGTCTTGGGTTAGGCACCCTAAACAATTTAGGCGGGTTTTATCCATTAACCCAAGCCCAAACCCATATAATATACCCTAATTGGGATTAATAAACCCTAATTGGGATGGGTCAACCCATTTGGGTAGGATAAAACCCGCCTAAACCGTTTAGGCCTGCCTAACGCAAGTTTTTGCCAAATTATAAATTTAGCTCAGGAATATCACACTTTATATCTGTGTTGGATCAGACAAAATATTAGATATACAATAATGTAAAATTCTATTTTATTTTATTGATAACTCTGCATTTCATTTGTGTACGAAACGTATATGTACCTTTGTACATAAATTAATATTGGACTCTGGGTTTGAGAAATTTTAAGTGGTTTTAACCGAAATGTATAAATCCTATTTATGAATTTATGAAAATGTACAAAAGATTTATTAGCCTCGGTCCTTTAATTTTAATTTATATATGATTTGATGCAATTAAGAAAAAAGCCAAACATTTAAATTTAGTGTATATTATTTTATTTTCCATCTCTTTATAATTAAATGATTGAATTATTAGAAATTATATTAATATATGTAAAATTTTGTGTCTGACGACAGAAAGCTGACTCTGCTTAGAAATCCACGTTAATAGAAACATATATGTTAGGAATTTAGGTTCGAAAAACTCCTTCATATTTTTATGTTTTAATGTGTCAAATATGTATAGAAACCATCCTTATGGAACGTATCTAGATTAGTTTAGTTGGTACAATCTTGTAACATTCATTTAGGATGTTTATCGAATTGTAAAGAAACTAATCAAGACGAAATGGACTTGAGATCGAAGCCACCAGTTTGGTCATCGTGAAGAAAAGAAAAAACTAAGATTCGGGCATCGCCTGAAAATCCCTACAGAGGTTGCATGGAGTACCCACACTATCGATCGAAGTGCCGAAGGAAGACGAGACCCTGGACGAGTGAGCAAGTGGACAGGTGGACACAAACATTCACCAACTTGCGATAAATCGTGAGGAAATATTGTAATCCTGAAGCTAATATATTCCGGGCTACTGCCTGAAGAGAGGACGTAGGGTAGATATCCGAACCTTTATAAATTCTTGTGTTCTTTACTGCTTTATTTATTTTTGCAAGAATTTAAAATCCAACACTATCTCATGTTGGAGTATATCCGACTTGACATTAACCAGGCTCACATATTAATAAACTTTTCAAAGAACCAAACTCAAGAACTCGCTCTTAATCTTCCACTGCACATATTCAACTAGCTCTGATCTCGTAACCAACAATATATGACTGTAAATGAAGAAAAAAAATCCAGCGAGCCTGGTTTGTTTTATGTTGCTGGAAAAAATCCTTCGTATACTCGACTATTTGTATAGTTTCATAGTTTAATTGTTGAGTCTAGCTGCCACTGCCGCCGTTACATGCCTCGGAATCTCACCGGATGCCGAGGCACTCTCTGATCGAGAGCCCTTTCCACCAGAGAGATGAGCAACTTCGACCGGACAGCTTCTTGCAGCCTTTGTCTCGCATATGAACAGCTGCAACACCTCAGCTTCTGTTCATAGCTGTGTCAACTTCGATAGTTGACTGTTGATGTGCGGAGTTGTCTCAGTCGATTCGGTCAGGACTGTTGGCTCAGGATTCACCTGAGGACACCCTTTGTCGTACACTCAGGCCACCGGGAGAAGACGATGGATGCCAGTCCTAGAGGATCTACCCACCCACTGAATAGTACTCACTCAAACGAAGATAGATACACCAAGACAGGGAAGATCTCACCGGAAACACTCATTGGAATACTTGATGGATTTATATACTGAAAGCATTATGATTGGTATATTATGTACAAGGTCGATTGGTTAATATACTGGGAATCATAAATGTTGTATGTTCATCTTCTGTCTGAATTAACAAACATGTGTCGCAAACGCAATTATCCTCTTATCTCGTCGATAGGGAGATCATACGGTGTGTAGAAGATCACGAAAGATCGTATGGATCGTTTGACCTAGTGAGATATAAATAGTTATCACAGCTGAGACAGTTCCATGATAAACTGTCGGTGTAGGCTGCAGCATACGCAGTAATAAGCATCTTATCTTGGATGGCTTGGTATGCTGGTGTGGGGCACACATTGATAAGGACCTAAGTCGAGATCGATTCTTTTATCTGACATTAAAAGAATCTAGATCTCTATGGCTAGATGAGATCCTAAGCCTATATGAAGGTACAGAAGTATATGCAGATTGTGCATTACTTTGAGTTGCAGTGAAAGACTCTAGTTGAGCTTGTATATCTGTATCTTGGGTAATAGCAGTTTGTGTATGACTGTCTGTTACTGGAACTAGGTAACCACATCCAGTATAGGATGGTGACATTTCCTGAACAGCTCAAAAGGTTTGTTATGCTAAGTCCTGCAGGCTGATTAAGTTCAAGCATAAGTGAAAAGGTTTGAGTGGATTGATTCGGGAATATAAGATGTTAATTAATTAAATAGCTTGTCAGAGCTTAAAGTAATTAACGAATGTTTGTAACCTTAAATGTGGGGATATACCGAGCCCATGCAACCCGTACCTCAAAACGTGGTAGCAAATAGGTAGGACAGTATTGATTCTCTGGTGGAATGAATCAATATTAATTAATTAATTATATTCTGGGTTGAATATAGGAATTAATTAATTGATAGGCCTTATTTGCTATTTGCATTCTGGTCCCTGGTCTGGCCCATGAAACTCAAGCCCAATAGAAGTCCAGTATTTTCCTATAAATAGGCCTCAGTTCCTCAGATCTCAACACACCACAAGATCATAAGTTGCACACAGCAAACCAGGTTTTAGGAGCTGTGGTGATCGACTAGATCTGAGAACGAGGAGGAAATTCTGCTTCTCAACCGGGCAAGGAATCTGAAGGGAATCTTCACCAGATATTCAAATTGAGTTGGGATACAGATCAGAAGATCAGATCAGGAGGATTTTTCTTCTCTCTCTCTCCTTGTTTTTCGAAAATAATTGTTTTATTTTCATAAGATTTATTTCCTCAATCTGTTAGGAATTAAATCATTGTGCATGGGAAAGATCAAGAGGAATCTCCGCGCATTCGTTCTTCAGGGTTTTGCAATCCAGGTATTCCGCATAAACCCCCTTATGCATATTCAATAGGAGCATGCTAGGATTAATCATAGGCATATCAATTTATTTTTGACATTCCAATTAACGATCCTTGGTAAACGGACTTCGTGATTCAGTTCACGAATCCCTTCAATACTCACAGATTTAGAGAGAGGGGAGAGCGATGTGTAGAGAAAGAGAAGGGATGCAGCGCACTAGGGTTCGAATGAATATTTTCAATTAGGATTTTTGGGGTCGGTATATATACATGGGCCAAAATAATACAAAAGTGGTTGGGCCGGTATAACAAACCCAAACAGAAATAACAATCCAAGAACCAATCCATAAACCTAACAAAAGAATATAGGTTCGGGAAATCAGACCCAATGGCCTACCTCCAACAATCTCCACCTTAAGCCCGATGTTTGCAGGGGTGACTCTAAAAAAAATTGTTGGTCATCATCGTTGTTGCCTCGCATTATTCATGTACGAGGACTTTCTGGGTTTGCACGAAACAAACCGTGACTGAGATACAAGCACACAAACAGAGAAGGTACCTGCATCACAGAGACAACCAAAACACAAAGTTTAGGGGAAAAGGTGAACAACTAAGTTCATAAATAAAGTAAATAAACTAAGATAAGGTAGAATACAAAGACATCAACCATTATCATAGTTTAAAATCTTTTGACATGAGTGAAACTTCTCAACAGATAAGCACTTAGTATCCATGTCAGCTGGATTGAATTCAATTGCAATGTTTTTTAAAGAGACTAACTCTTTTTCAACCACATCACGAATAAAATGGAACCTAACATCTATATGTTTAATTCTATCATGAAATACAGGTTTTTTACACAATTGTATTGCTGATTGACTGTCTGTAAAAAGGATAGGTTTATTATTAAGATAGCCAATTTCAGATAAAAGACCCTTAAGCCAAATAGCTTCTTTAATTGCATCTGTTATGGTAACATATTCGAATTCGGTTGAAGAGAGAGCAACTATAGGCTGAAGCTGTGATTTCCAACTTACACAAGATCCACACAAGGTATAAACATAGGAGGTAGTTGATTTCCTATTATTCCTATCATTAGCATAATTGGAATCTACGTGTCCAACAAGTTTAATATCATTAGGGCAGTTAGAAAATTTCAGACCAACATGCATAGAACACTTTAAAAAATGAAGTAACCACTTAAAGGTTTCCCAATGAGGTTTACCTGTGTTTGCTATGTATCTACTTAAACAACTCACATCATATGCAATGTTAGGTCTAGTGCTGACCATAAGATACATAACAGAGCCAATATCATTTGAATAAGGAACCTTTTTCATTTCAGTTATTTCAAAACCAGACCTTGGGTACTGATCCATACTTAGAACAAAATGAGAAGCAAGGGGAACATTAATAGGTTAGGAATCAGCCATAGAAAACTTAGTTAAAATCTTAGCAACATATGCACTCTGATTCAACACTAGAACATATTTAGCTCTATTACGTTCTATATCCATACCTAGGATCCTTTTAACATCTTCTAAATCTTTCATTTTGAATTGGTCACTAAGTTTATCTTGCACATACTTGATAGATTTCAGACAGGGACTAACAATTAGCATGCATCCACATAAAACAAGAGAAAGACATGAACATTAATTATCTAAGAATTTGAAGTATAGACAATGATCATACACACTCCTATTAAATTTTAAAGATTTCATAACTGTGTCAAACTTAACGTTCCATTGCCTAAGTGATTGCTCCAGGCCATACAAAGCTTTCTTAAGATACACATGATTATGGAAATCAGGATGCACAAAACCTTTAGGCTGAGACATATATATTTTAACATCAAGATCACCATAAAGGAAAGCACTTGTAACATCCATTTTTTTTCATTTTCCAATTAAAGTGAGCAACTAAGGCAAACATTAGTGGATTTTAAAATAGGTGCAAAAATCTCATTATAGCTATGCCTTCTTTCTGGGTGAAACCTTGGCAACTAGTCTAGCTTTATACCTAACAGTTTTGCCATCATTTTTAAGCTTAATCAGCCACTTACAATCAACCACAAAATCGACAATGTGTCTCTTTACTAAAATCCAGGTTTCATTAACATGCAAACTATTTATATCATCTTTCATAGCATCTAACCACAGTTTAGAGTTAGGAGATTCAATAGCTTGCTTAAATGTTTTAGGTTCATTGCCATCATTCTCTTCAAACACATTGAAAGCAAGTAGAGCAAGTTCAAAATCATTATACTTCCTATTCACAACAACATGTCTTCTAGTCCTATCTCTAGCAAGTTGGTAAGAATTTAAATCAACACATTCAACTCCACCTTGATTAGTATCACTCTGATCATGACATTCAATTTCAGATTTATTTTTCACATTATTCTCTTCCCCCTGAATATCATTATCAGTTTTATTTTCAGATTCACACAACATTTTATTTTCAAATTTAGATTGAGGTTTTACCTCACTATCAATATCATCCAAAATTGGCACAAATGATGTAACACCCCGTGTATTATTAACCATGTATAATTATTCAAGTTA
>JAPKLW010001825.1:52711-65565 GCA_026898455.1 Plectranthus barbatus | reverse complement strand
TGTGAGTTGCATAGCATGTTTCCTATATAATGTATGATTTCGGGCATATTTCTCATTGGGTACGAAAGTACTCAGCCCCTCACGTTCTTTCTAAAACGTGCAGGTTAAGCAGCAAGGATGGGAGTAGCGGGGTGTAAGCTGGTGAAGATGGAGTGATTTTGAAAAGTTTACAGATCCTGTGGCATGTATCTTCATATACATGTCACCATCACGCTACACACACTGCTGCACCGCACTCTGAAAATCCCCTTCCCTCTTTTGAATGTTCAATTAACCAAATATATGTTTGTTAACTGACTCGAAGAATATTATTGTTACTATTTAACTATCTTTTATTTAAATTTAAGTCTTCTTCTTATTTGAATATTTGAATGCTCATCAAAACCTGAAACATCAATGTAACGCGGCCTCATATCGGGAAGGTCAGATGGGGGCGTTACAAATGATACATAACAGGGAAATTCAGATTCATTAAAAGTAATATCCCTACTAATTATGATTTTAAGCTATGGTTCACTCATGTCCCACACTCTATAGCCTTTTACCCCTTCGGGGGTATCCTAAGAAGACACATTTCTTAGCCCTATTATCAAGTTTATCAACATTTTGATGAACATAGGCAGTGCAACCAAACATATGCATTTTAGACAAATCTATTGGCTTGCCTAGGAAGACAGATTCAGGGCATCTACCCTCTAAAGGGACTGAAGGAGACCTATTAATAAGATAGAAATCAGTGCTTCCCCCCCATAAAGGTTTTTCTAAACCACTCTTAGACATAAGACACCTCACCCTTTCTAACAGAGTACTATTCATTCTTTTAGCTACACCATTTTGTTGGGGGTTATAGGGGACAATCTTGTGTCTTTTAATGCCATAATCAGTATATAACTCGTCTAAGACATTGTTGCAAAATTCTAACCCATTATCAGTCCTAAGGGTTTTAATTTTACACTTAGCTTGGTTTTCTATCAGGGTTTTCCAATTCTTAAAATGATAAAACACTTTAGATTTGTTTGTCATTAGAAAAACCCACACCTTTCTAGAAAAGTCATCAATAACAGATAGGAAATATCTATTTCCACCATGGGTGGACTCACTAGAAGGGCCCCAAACATCAGCGTGAATGTATTCAAAGATCCAAGCACTTTTAGGCACATTAGGGGAAGAAAGAAATTTGAGTCTATTTTGCTTTCCTAACACACAACATTCACAGAAAGGCATGCTGATGACTTTATCTTTTCCAAATAGACCAGATTTATTCATAATTGCAAGACCCTTATTACTTATATGGCCTAACCTATTATGCCAGGTTGGTTTTATCATCAGTGGAAAAATAAACTATATTAGTAGCATGTAAAGATTCACAACAACACATACATAGGTTATTCTTCTTAACAACCTTAAACAGAACAAGAGAACCTTGCATTACTTTCATAATTCCCTTCCCTCATCTCCCTTCTAACCCATCATTTTATAATGTAGCACATGAGAGCAGGTTATAGCATAATTCTGGAACATACCTAATATTTTTCAAGTTAAACTTGCAGCCAGTATCAAATTTCAGATTTATATCACCTATGCCTACAACCTTACATCTTTTCTCATTAGCAAGAGAAATGTAGTCTTTTTCAATCATTTTCAGATTTGTGAAGAGGTGCTTGTGAGGTGAAACATAAAAGGTACAACCAGAATCCATAAGCCATTCATTATCACCAAATTGATTCATGCAAAAATTAACACTTAGCACAGGAGAGGAGCACAAATTATCAGAAACCATATAGACATCTCCTAAGTTTTCACTAGGGGCAACATTCACATTATTATGGTTATCAGACCTATCCCTCTTTGGTTTGGTACATTGCTTAGCATAATGGCTATAATCCCCATAGTTGTAACACTTTCTACCCTTAGCCTTAGAGCTGGACCTATTTCTCACATTTCCTTGAGGTCTCTTCTCCCCTTTAGATTGACCTTGGTCAGATTTCTTATCAGAAGTACTAAACCTCTTACTAGATCTACCCCTGACATGGATGATCTCATTACTAGCCCTTACTTTGTTCTTCCTGTGATTTATTTCACATTCTTTGTTTTTAAGAGCTCCTACCACAGTGTCTAAGGTAATATTGTCCCTACCATACTTAATAGCAGATTTAACATCATCATAGGATTCAGGTATAGCATTTAGAAGAACAACAGGAGCATACTCTTCAATATGTTTATCCCCAATCAGTTTTATGTCTTGAATCAGTTTAGAAAAATTGTTAAGATTTTTCAGCTATATCTTTGTTAAGGTCTAGTTTATAACGAAAGAAAGATTCAAGTTAGTACATTTTACAGGGTAGAGAGGTTTCCGTAAAAAATCCTTCTAACTTTTCCCACAATTCTTTAGCAGATTTTATAATGCCTACTTTTCTAACCACAACATCTGAAAGATTTAATAAAATAGTAGAGCGTGCTAATTCATTCATTTCAGCAGGTTTGTTAGGAGTATCCGAATCTAAATATTCTTTAGTTACAACCCAATATACTTTCTGCTAAATTAAAATGCATTTAATCTTTTATTTCCAGATTGAATAATTAGTTTTCCCATTAAAAGGCCATACCATATGAATTAGACCCAAACGCCATTTTAAAACCAATTTTTTTACACAAGAAACAAGGCAGAAAGAACATGAAGCTTAAGATAATACCCACAAGAAAGATACATCACTGCTGAATCAGGGCAGGCAAGAAAAACAGACACAGAGATGCACAGAACACAAAAAAAAAAAAGGAAAACGAAGCAAGAACCTAGCCAATGAGGCAGTGACTACATCAAGGATATGAAGGAAGGAAAAACTCACAAAGTGGACAGCAAAGACACAATCGGATCTAGACTTAGCCTATCATGCAAGAGGGCGGATTATCCTAATTTTGCCTAACCAAACCACAAGGCCAACACACGGTATAGG
Source organism: Plectranthus barbatus (assembly GCA_026898455.1). NCBI lineage: Eukaryota > Viridiplantae > Streptophyta > Magnoliopsida > Lamiales > Lamiaceae > Plectranthus > Plectranthus barbatus. The sequence continues at coordinate 62,611 of JAPKLW010001825.1, read as the reverse complement.
CAGATTTGACACAGGAATAAAATCAGCGCAGCGGAAGCACAAAGTATTAAAACACATACACCCCAATAGGTTAAATAAAAGGGAATGAGGATAGTGACCAGAAAACTCGGGACAGGGGTTAGGGACAAGGCCTTTCGGCGAAACACAGAAGTCAAGTAGGCACGTTGAAAACAGAAAAACTCCAATCCTATCGGGACCAGTCGGCCATTTCTACTGAATCGGAAAAACAAAGAGGTTTGAGAAGTTATACCAGTGCGACGGCCCTGGGTGAGGGCACTGCCGACCTACCGACGCGGATCCTTCAGCGGCAAGACGCGCGGGGGCAGTGGAACCTGGCTCATGATGCCACTGTTGAGTTTAGCTGCCAATGCCGCCGTTACACTCCTTTGATTACCGCCGGATCCCGAGGCACTCTCTGATCGAGAGCCCTTTCCACCGGAGATACGAAAAGCTTCGACCGGACAGCTTCTTGCAGCCTCTGTCTCGTAGATGAACAGCTGCAGCACCTCAACTTCTCTTGATAGCTACATTGGCTTCGGTAGTTAACTGTTGATGTGCGGAGTTGTCTCAGTCGATTCGGTCGGGACGGTTGGCTCAGGACTCACCTGAGGACACCCCTGTCGTACACTTAAGCCACCGGGAGAAGACGATGGCTGCCAGCCCTAGAGGATTACCCACCCACTAAATAGTACTCACTTAAACGAAGAGAGATACACCAAGACAGGGAAGATCTCACCGAAATACTCACAGATTTAGAAAGAGGGGAGCGATGTGTAGAGAGAGAGAGAAGGGATGCGGCGCACTAGGGTTCGAATGAATCTGTTCTATTAGGGTTTTGGGGGTCGGCATATTTACACGGGCCAGAATAATACAAAAGTGGTTGGGCCGGTATAACAAACCCAAATAGAAATAATAATCCAATAACCAATCCATAAACCCAACTAAAAGATGTAGGTTCGGGAAATCAGACCAAGGGCTTACCTCCAACATTAATCATTTAATTGAAAAAAATAATAGTATACACAAATTTTTTGAAAATTACTTAATTCATACTATATTTGAGGATTTGGCCATTAAAAAACCGATTCCATCTATTTCAAGTTTCCATAAATTTGTTGCATTGACTAAGTTAACAAAAATTCAAGACTTTTTGTGTAAATATGAAGAATATTACAAGGAAAAACAATCAACAAATTAAAAATGCCATTTGATTGATTGACAGACACTTGCCAGCAACAGCTGAGTATCGAGTTCTAGAATATTTACATGCTTTTTTTTTTTTAATACACTTTATTTTTATAGCTTAAAAACCGAAACTTACATTAACTTAACCACTTCAATTAGTGCACAACAGGCTAATTTGAAAAAGACTAAGAATTCCAACACATAAATGTATTAGCAAAAATTTGTGTAAAACCTCATTGTTTTTAGATGGCAAGATATGTACAAAATATATTTTTTAATAAATTATATATTTAAAAAAAATGATGTATTTTTGTAAAGTAAATAATGCATTTCTAATTATATTATTTGTTAGGCTGAAATTACGTCATTTATATCTATAAAATATAACATTTAGTTTCAATGTATTGTAAATAAAGGTGTTTAAAGGGTTTCATAAATATCTCACATTTATGTCATTTAATAATTTAAAGTATGCTAAAAGAAAGGGCAAAGAAAAGAATTCAATTTGTTAAATATTTCCATTTGTTAAAAAACAAATACAAACCAAAATTGTGGAAAAAGTAACAAAATATTGATGCATATGAAAATAAAACAAAAGATTTCTAATTTCTTTCTTCTTCCTCTCTCTCCATCTTTTAATGGCGAATGGTGCCACCGAAGCATAAAGCTTCCATCACAGACCTCTACTTCACCTAACTTATCTCTCTGCAGAAAAGTTTAGGGTTTCAAAACTGACTGATCCTTTATGCTTACATCGTTAAACTACAGAACTGTCGATACGGTTATTATAACTTTTTAATCTGTAGTATTCTGGACTCGAGCTGCTGATTGGATGGTTAAACTTATTGAATTTATCCGAGCCATTTTACAGGTGAGCAATTCTCCAGTTCGTCGGTTCTGGATTCGGGTTTTTGTGTATAATGCTATTGGTAGATCGCTTTGATATGGTCAATTGTGCTGCCAGTGCTTGAATTTCGCTCAACACATTTGGTGTATAGTGCGTTTTTTTTTTCTTCTCTCTCTTTTTTTTTTCAAGAGGCATTTGCTTCTTTCTGAAAATCTAGTTCGCTGACTAGTATTGATTTTTAGAATGCAAGATCATTTCCGTTTAGATTGTGCACAGTTAATTAATGGGAATTCTTGTCCATTTAGAAAGTTTAATATATTTCGTTTCTTCTGCGCTGTATTGATATTCATATCCTATTTGATTCGATAGTTTTTATTCCGTATTTGGGTTTTTAATTTGGAGCAGTCTAAGTGGGAAGCTTAGTGAAGAGTTTTTAGTGCCAAAGCTTAGCACCAAGAAAAAGACTTAAATAAAGGTTTCAAGTTGAGATACGGTGCCAAATAATTTATTGGGATGGCATAAGTATTAGCTAGAGTCGGTTTATGGAAGCTTTGGATTTACTAACAACCAAAAAAGGAGTTTCTTGGTCATGAAAGAAGATTGACTACCTTTCTGGATGTATTACCTTTTATTTCTTTTTCTTTATGCAGTGTCCACGCTTTTATATAGAGTGCTTACAGGATTTGATTATGTAACCGATGCATTGGAAGCTTGATGTGCAAGAAGGAAGTCATCCAAGACACTAAATCTATAGCATCCAGAATTGATAAGTGAGTTTTAGCAACAAAACAAGAAGTTGAGTTAGATGGAAGCCGCTAAGCGTTGGTTTGGGAAATTCCGTTCAAAAGATAAACGTAAGACTTCAAGCAAGAAGACTGATCCTAGGCCTAATGGAAAAGAAGGTTTCAAGGCACAGTTGGATGAGGAAACACCTTCAAATGCAACGAAACAGAAGGTAGCTGTTGCCAAGCAGTATATCGAAAAACATTACAAGGAACAAATGAGGAGTCTGCAGGAAAGGAGGGAGCGGTATGGCCTTCTCTTCTTTCTTTTGTTATGAATTTTATTTGATAAATTGCCCTGCATTCATGATCTATGTTGGCAAATGACTTTGTTTTAATAGATATAGTGTTTTGTAGTGAGTTAAGGAATTTGAATCTGAAACTATTTTCTTCTCTCACTAAATTGTTTTTTGTTTTTAGTCAGTTAGTGGAGTGGCGACATATTGTTAAAAAAAATTCCAGAGTGAGATCTTTTCTAAAACAAACTCTTAAAAGTTAAATTTGGAGCTATATCTTCTATACTATTGTGCTTCTCTTATACATGTTGGATCCATTAATTATTGTGTTGTTTTATTCTATGAGGAGCACCATACCTATTGATTTGTCTCACACCATGTACTCAAATACTAAACAAAATGTTTCTGGTTCCTTGTAGACGTAATATGCTTGAGAAGAAGCTTGCTGATGCCGATGTCTCTGTGGAAGAGCAGAACAACATTTTGAAGTATTTAGAGAAAAAGGAGACGGAATACATGCGCCTTCAAAGGCATAAAATGGGTGCTGATGATTTTGAGCCATTAACAATGATTGGAAAGGGTGCTTTTGGGGAGGTCTCTCTCTTGTCATAATTTGGAAACTACCCACTCCCTAACAACTCCCCTTACCATACAATTGATTTTCTTTTCTTTTCTAATACTATAAAACGGATCAGTTTCTTTTCTGTGGTATGATATTCTGTTGATTAATTTTTTAAAGGATGCCAATTCATGCCTAGGAAGAATTCGCTTCCTGTTTTTACTCATAAGCATATGAGGCTGAATAAATTGATTTATAAATATCTGATTTGATTCTAATATATTGGTACTTAATAACTGTCACTGGCAATAAATCATAAATCAAAAGAAACTACATCTCTCTTGCTTAGGTTATTGCATATCTTCCCATTCCATAAGTGTAGCAGGAGAATCTCTTTTAAGACAAAGCTAAACTTGGTTACTTGTTGAATTGGTTATTGCTTTATAGTTTGTTTAGCATTGATGCTTCTCCTCTGTTATCTGTTGCTTTTTCAGTATTTGAGTAATATAACTTGATTTTTTGTTCCTGCTGCAGGTTAGAATCTGCAGGGAGAAATCAACTGGCCATGTTTACGCCATGAAAAAGCTTAAGAAGTCAGAAATGCTTCGTAGGGGTCAGGTAGAATTATTCTCTCATTTCAAACAAAACAACCGTGAGCTGAAGTTGCTCGACTGTGCTTATACCTCCTTTTTGTCGATGCCAGGTTGAGCATGTAAAAGCGGAAAGGAATTTATTAGCTGAAGTTGACAGCAATTGCATTGTTAAACTTTATTGTTCTTTCCAAGATGAAGACTATCTATATCTGATAATGGAATACCTTCCTGGTGGAGATATGATGACTTTACTGATGCGTAAAGATACATTAACGGAAGATGAAGCCAGATTCTATGTAGGAGAAACAGTTTTGGCAATTGAGTCTATCCATAGACACAATTATATTCACAGGTTTGCACTACTTTCTGATGGTTCAATCAGAATAGTGTCTTCTTTAGTATTTTATATCTGATTTTTACTTTTTGTCTCTATACTTTTCAGGGATATCAAGCCTGATAACTTACTTCTTGATAGAAATGGACACATGAAGTTGTCTGATTTTGGATTATGCAAACCATTGGATTGCAGTAATATTCAAGAGAAGGATTTCTCTGGAAACAACTACAGCGGAGCTCTTCAAAGTGATGGGCGCCCAGCAGCACCTAAGCGCACTCAACAGGAGCAACTACAGCACTGGCAGCGAAACAGGAGGATGCTTGTAAGTTTCCAACCATTATGTACGCCGACTTCCATCTTTAATTTTACACTGTAAACGTTCTCAACCTAAAGTTAGAGAGTTCTGCTTTAAGCTAATCTAAGATAAATATTCCTCTCCATTTTGTATTTGTCTGCGGTTTCTTGAGCTTGTATGTAGGTCTCTAATGAGGTATTGTAACATCTGTTTCCAGACAAGGATGGGTTCAAGAATACAAAATCGATTTTTGTGTGTGTGTGTGTATGGTATAGTGAGACTTATATTCTCCTAGAGTGAGAGTTTCTCAAAACTTGTAATTGTGCTCATGATGGCGATGATCTTGGCAAAGTGCTGTTATAAGAGATTACATTCTTTACTAGAAGAATTTTGTCCAGTGATAATTCAATCTCATCTTTATTTTATGCTGTAGGCGTATTCTACTGTTGGTACACCTGATTATATTGCTCCGGAAGTTTTGCTGAAAAAAGGATATGGAATGGAATGCGACTGGTATTATTGGTTTCATCTGAATTTTCTCTAGTTATATGTCTGATCAATACTATGCTCACCGCATTTCTATTTAGGTGGTCTCTTGGGGCAATCATGTATGAGATGCTTGTGGGATATCCCCCATTTTATTCTGATGATCCTATGTCTACTTGTAGGAAGGTAGTTATGGATTTTGTTTCATTTGCTTTACAGTTCAAGATGCAATTTTCTTGTTGGCCTTTTCACTTATTACTCAATGGTTAAATATTATATTCAAATATAATATGTAAGCAAAAAGTTACTGCTGACATAAATCTTCACACATTGCTCTTTGTGCAGATAGTCAACTGGAGAACACATTTGAAATTTCCGGAAGAGGCTAAATTGACACTAGAAGCTAAAGATCTTATTTGTAAACTCTTGTGTAATGTGGAGCAAAGGCTTGGCACGAGAGGTGCTGATGAAATTAAGGTACTCTGGTTTGAATGCTTTAAATGCTTTTAGTAGCAAACCACAACATAACTGTTCTACCAACTTTTCAGGCTCATCCATGGTTCAAAGGCATTGAGTGGGATAAATTATATCAAATGACGGCTGCATTTATTCCTGAAGTTAATGGTGAACTGGATACTCAAAACTTTGAAAAGTTTGAAGAGGTCTTCCCCTTCTCCTGTTATATTTCTTGCATTTTTACTTTCAGTTTTTTCCCTCATGCTATTGGTCTTTTTCAGGCTGACAACCAAGTCCCTTCAGCAACAAAATCAGGCCCCTGGAGAAAGGTGAGTACATTCTCCTACTCACCTTACCATTTACTTCAAATTTTTTCCGACTCAATGGAGTGTTGTGACTGGTTTGGGCTAAGTTCCCTCGTGTCGGCCACCTATTTGGCAGCAATACATCAATATGTTCTTGTCTCTGTACTAATTATGCTCATCTATTTCTGGGCGTTTGGTGTTGATGTACATTTTTCGATCAAGCATGTACCACGCATTAAAAATCTTCACATTACTGAAGAATATGCCAGAAGTGAAAATTGATGGTGATAATTTCCATCGAACAGATGCATATTTTTACCTTTGAAGAACTCTTATTTTTGTACTGTTGCTCTAAAATAAAACATCATATGAATCCCCTTTGAACTTAGTTTATTGCTGTTTGAGTTTCTGATATAGTGCAATCACATCTGATTAGTTTTTGCTTGTCAACAGATGCTTTCGTCTAAGGATGTGAACTTCGTGGGATACACCTATAAGAACTTTGAAATCGTGAATGATCATGAAGTCCCAGGAATGGGTGTGTTTTAATAATTTGTGCTTGCTTTGTCTGAACTTAAGAACATATTATTGCTATGAACATAATAACTGTTGTTCAGCTTTTACACTTGGCTTCATGTCTGAATATGGTTTCATTTTACTACCAGTTGAACTGAAGAAGAAAAACAAGAAGCCTAAGAGACCTACTGTGAAGTCCCTTTTCAGTACGATCCCTTCCCTTGCTCAGCTAGTTCATAAATTCATTAGTTATTACGAACCTACACCTATACTTTGTTCTTGCTCGTGACAGGTGAGGAGTCAGTCTCAGACTCGGAATCCACTCAACCTGCACAAGGAAGTTTCATAAACCTGCTACCTCCCAAATCAGATACCTCAGAACAACGCAACTTTTAGTGCTCGCAGATCTGTCGATAGCACCAGACTGAACAACTGTTGTTTTAAAGCATCAGAATGGGGTTCGAGTTCTTCCAGACTGATTAAGGATCCATGATGAGGGTAGTTTTTGGAGCTACATTTACCCTTATTTCTGCTTGTGTATATCATACCCTCATTGTACATAAATTTCTCTCTCTTTTTTTTTTTTTTGGAATTGTCAAGCTGTAGAAACTACTAATTCATTTTGTTCATAGGATCAACTTGAACAATTTTGAGGAAATGAAGCATTGTTTGACATACTACTGATTATTTCATTTGTCACATTCTTCATTGTATAATTTGTATCCACATATGTATTCTTTTGAGGGGGAACAGAAAAAAGAATGTGATTTGAAATAGTTGGATTTAAATATGTGAAAGGAGTGAGAATGATAATGTTGCAGATGGTGTTGAATATGACGAAGTGAATAAGAGTTGGAGTTGGAAGAGGAGTCAAATAATAAAGTGTGAAATTAATTAGTGGGTCTGACTCTGAGTATTGTATGTGGAAACTCGCTTTTAATCTTCATGAAATCCCCTGGCGAGGCCATTGAAATCGTTTGAGTGAATATTTGGTAAACATGATTCTAAAAATTGTTAGACGTTAGTGAATGATTGCCGATTGAATAGGGCTTAACGTTTAGGCAATTTTGGAATACGCCTAGTGTTTAGGCTGTTTGGATAGGACTTGGCATTTTATGGGTGATAGTTAATTTTTTATATTTAATATTTATTATGAATAAAAAAAATTAAAATTATATACATTTTTTAATTATTTAAAAAAAAAGATATAAAAAATAGGCTGTATGAACCAATTAGGTGACGTTTAGCCCGCCTAACAATTGACCATCTAATGTCTAGGCGCCGATTACAATGAGATACGGGAATTTGAAAGTTTTCGCTTTGGCTGGGTACCGCCTAGAGCCTAGGTGAATATTTTTACAACAATGCCACTAAAATATTATTTTGTGATACATTTATGAAACTTTTATACATACAAATTATGTATTTATTATACTAAGATACATTATTTATTAAATAATATACTTTATATATATATTTCACCATTTTTGCCAGCGCATTTCTCATGAAAACCAGCTCCGAAGCCAAACATGAAACAACTCCATGCCAGATAGTCAAACAAAATCTTTTCCTCAATCAGCTGCTACAATTCTCTCAAATCAGCCAACTTCAACCTCTTAAAAGACTGCCTATCTATCTTCAATGATTTAGCAAGGCGAGGAAATCAATCATCAGATGTTGTCGGAAAAACTCTTGGAATCCGTTGCTTTTTTCAAGAAAGTGAAGGCTGCTGGGAAATGCATGATGTGCTCCCTTCTTTGTTTGGCACGTGTGCCCATTTAAGGGATTTTTAGTTTGGTGAAGACTGAAGCGGTGCATGGTTGTGTGATCAGACTCGGGTGTAGGATCCGGACCTGGTGGATATGTATGTAAAGCTCGAGTCTTTGAATGCGCGGAATGTGTTTGTAGGTTGTTCTGAACCAAAATGTTCGTTTGAAATTGACAGATATTTGAATAAGAATGAAGATTCAGAAAGATTATAACGAGAGGCATGAAATGTTAATTTGTTGAAAAACTTGATTTTTCAAATGACAACGCTTACTGAGTGGGCTCATTTTTCTGATGATCCAAGTCGAACAAACATCGATTCTGAAAGGTTGATGATTATTGAGAAGAAAGAGATTTTAAACGATGATGTGAAGATAAAGTTGATTCCAGTGACGCTGAGATTGTCGTTAGGGTGTTCATGGTTTGGCCGAATCGGTCCGGTTTGAAATTTAATTTTCAAATTGGCGGTTTGAGAATTTTGAAACCGGTCAAATTTGGTTTGGTTACGGTTTGATGGCTCAAACCGACCGTATATATATATATATATATATATAGGGACGTGATCCAGTGAGAACCGATGTTACCATAAGAAATAAGAACCAATCTCGGTCGTAGAGCTTGTTCAATCAACGATCCAGATCTAATAAAAAAACGCAGGCATTTTTTCCCCAAAAACTTGCATTATTGGGCAATTTAGTCTTTTCGCTTATAACTAAAATTCGCCCTTGAATTATAACCTTCTTAATACACATACAACGTACATGCATTATAGAGTTCACAAACTATCATTATAAAGAGAAAATACTATCATTATATATTATCCCTCTAATTTCACACGAATACACAAATATTACTAACATGTGTAATGATTCAAAGCAATGAATTTCATCAAATAAAGCAGATCTGCATTATATAATTTATGGACTATCATTATATAATACAAATATTATCATTATATATCATTATAATATGTTGAACTTAAAAAATATGTTAATATAATTTCAGTGTGTTTTTTCTTCTTTAATTAATTAAAAATAAATGTGCAAAAGCAACGTAAATTGTGGCTTGCGAATAATTTTCACACGAATACACAAATATTACTAACATGTGTAATAATTCAAAGCAGTGAGTTTCATCAAACAAAGCAGACCTGCATTATATAGTTTATGGACTATCATTATATACTACGAATATTATCGTTATATGTGAACTTAAAAAATATGTTAATATAATTTTAATGTGTTTTTTCTTCTTTAATTAATTAAAAATAAATGTGCAAAAGCAACGTAAATTGTGGCTTGCGAATAAAATTGTAATTAAATCTGAATTAAAAACAAGTTACAATCACTCATTGAACCTCTTCTACAAACATCACAAGTTGCAAGAATGAGGGTTGACAAATAGCAATACAATACAATAATAGCAATACAATCCATTGTGGAACAAATAAGGGACAAAACCTCCTCAATCATCGTCAATCATCAATCTCAACATAGCTAGCTCTCAATCTTATACAGAGTTGATGTAAAGAGCTAG